>PVJS01011985.1:15367-44784 GCA_004027185.1 Glis glis | reverse complement strand
CACCCCCGGCCCTATTTTTTATACTTTATTTTGAAACCGGGTCTCACGAAGTTACGGAGGGCCTCACTAAGGAGAGAGAGAGAAGGAGAGAGAGAGAGACAGGGAGAGAGAGATAGAGAGAGAGTGAGAGAGAGAGCTGAGGCTGGCCACGAACCCAGATCCTCTGGTCTCTGCCTCCCAAAGTACTGGGATTACAAGTGTGCGCCACCATGCCCGGCAAGTATCTGATATTTTGAAAGTGTATTTCTGTCTTCAAATTTCTCCTTTCCATAAAGATAACAATCTTTCTGGATTAGTAGGCCACTGTGCTCCAATATGACTCCCTCCTCACTAATCACATAGGCAAAAACCCTATTTCCAAATAAGGCCACATTCTGAGGTACCGGGTATTAGGACTTCAACATATGAGGGAAGACACTATTCACCCTATAATAAACCCATAGAGACACTTTAAGTAATAAAGTGTTGTGGTAGATAGATAGATAGATAGACAGACAATAGATTAGATAGATGATAGATGACAGATAGATGATAGATGATGATAGATAGATGATAGATGATAGATAGATGATAGATGATAGATGATAGATAGATAGATAGATAGATAGATAGATAGATAGATAGATGGTAGATACAGGAGATCACTGTCAATTGGTAAGCACCCAACCATAAAAACATGAACATACCTATGCTTCCCATAGAGAATCAGAAATCAAATATTATGGAATCTGAGAAAAGAAACCATCAAATGAGTGTATGATTTTAAAACTATCAAGACCAGACATTATATTCAGCACTGAGTTGTTGGCCCATTTATTTATCTATCATCTATCATCTATCTATCATCTATCTTCACATTCAGTTGGTTTTAATAGGTGATAGAATAAATATCCAATCTTTACCTTCATGTCTGAAATTATAAAATTTTAGTCTACTTCAAAATGTCACAGACTTATACAAATATTTATTTATTTATAAGAATACGATTAACATAGTTTTTGATAATGAAAAATTGGAAATAAATGAAATACCTATAATATATAGGCAAGGAAAAATAAAGGATAACTCATCCACGTAGCATAAAATGTTAGAGAATTCATAAGGTGACATTTTAGGACTATGTTATATACATAAAAAATGTTGATTAATTTTAAGGAAATAGGGTAGAATTGCTTTCATAGTATTACTTATGAGTAAAATTTTAAAATTAGGGGAGATAAACCACAGATTTATGTATATATACACATTTATCTCTTTGTATGTGTTTGCATGTATGAACACATGAATCATAAACACATGATTTTTATCCAATACCTAATAAGGGGTATTTATTGAGAGTAAAATTATCAAGTGATTTCATTTTCTATTGTGTGCTCTTTTTAAATGTAACTGGAGAATTAGATACCACCCAGTCTAACCACCTTAAATTTCAGATTTGCAGGAAGACCATATAATGTTTTACATTCTCTCTTCATAGTTTCATTTATATCTATATGATTTAACTTAGATAGAAAATAATATAATTTCAAAAATATAAACATATCCACAGCAAATCTCAGATAATTTAGCAATATAGATTTCCAGCAATTTTAATCTTTCTGAATTTAGTATTAAACCAAAACTTTAGATCACAGATGGAAATCTCAGGAAATATCCAGGTAACACATGTATGAGTACAACAAGCAGACTTGTGTGAAATCATCACTGTAAGGTTTGGAAATTATAAGGACCTGCCTTAATTATTTAATACCAATCACTTTAAGGACCAATAACAACTCACTATCACATCTACTCTACAAATCTAGAACTGTTGAATAGACCATAATTCAACTTCAATCCATTTATTTGTTTAATATCCATGAAAACTCATTTTAATCTGGGTCGCCATTATTTTTACCAATTTTACAGATCTTACTGTCAACATACTTTTAGGTTTATCCACATAGAGTTCCCTATAGATGCAATGAAATAATATTTTTTAAAACCTACATCAAATCATGACCATTCCATTAGTTAAACTTAATGCAGCTTCTTGCTGCATTAAGAACAAAACCAGGTTTCCTACAAAGTTCTCCAGGACCTTAGTGAACTGGTCCTTAAATTACATCTGCAGCTTTGTCTCAGACTTTTACTAAAGCTGTATTGATTTCATCTCTGTGACACAAAAATGTATGTCTTAACTAAGAGAGTTTTTAGTTGCAACTTCAATAGAAAATTTTAGTCCAGTTTTTTTATGACTGGCTCAACTCTCAGATTTCAGCTCAAATGTCAGATCTAACAAGCATTTCTTATAATCATACTGACTAGTAATTAATGTATAATTAATAGCATCTATTAGCAATAGATGGCATTTACTGATCATTATATAATAAAATTACATTAATTAATTTTCCTTCAGAAATTTTTATTCCTGAGAGCATTAATTTTTAAAACATTTTGTTTTGCAACAATTTTAAAGTACTGTCAAAATATATCTTTAAGGAATATAATCATTAGAATTGATGTTTGATTCATAAAAATTTCTTCCTGACCTTCCTAACAAATATAATCATAAGTCTTGATTTTTCAGAAATATAAACAGTCAAGTGCCAAATAACAATGGAAAGAAGTTCTAATATATCATTTGGTGATTTCAGCATTGTGCAAACATCATAGAGTTTGTGCTTATACAGACATAGACAACTATGATGTCATTAGGTGACACAATCTTATGAGAATACCGTTGACTATGCAGACTATCATTGAACAAAACATTGACATTCATCACATGACCATATATATTTCTTTGTTTTTATGTTGCAGTTTTTGGCTTTTCTTGCCAAATAGGTGCTGAAAATTTAAAGATAGATCTAAACTAATTTAAATTTATATTACAGCTAAAATCGTAACATCCTGTGTATTTAATTCAAGGAATAGGAATTTATGAATATATTTATGACCAGAAGGTCTTCCGCCAATTTTATTTCCTCTTTGTCCTTCAAAGCAACCTTATCATAATAGTGAAGCAGTGACCTTTATTTAGATTAAAGTTGTCAGAGAGTGGAAGCTTGTGACAATTTTACTATCTTTTAAAATGTGAATCCTTCTTTTTTATTGAAAAGCCCAATGGGAAAATCAAGGGAAACAAGTGCAATTTTGAAAACTGTAACATTGATGGATTTTTAATGACAATGAATGATGTCTATTTGAAGGGAGTTAATCAGCATATATACTCGGTTTTTGAAAGTTGAAAGGGAAGGGCAGAGCAAGAGACATCCCAGTGGCAGATGGTCCAACTTCCAATTCCACAGAGGGTCATCAGGGGCTAAGACAATAAGACTTTGATAATAGCACTGTCAAAATGGAAAGTAAAGTCTTTCCCTTAATGGCATATAATATCATCCTTAACTGATCTGAGTGGACAAGAGATGGATTACAAGACACACTTACTTCTGAGATGCCCTATTTTCTCCATCATCTCTCCACCATTGCTGAAAATGTTACAAGAACTGGTACAGAAGAACCTGATGGACAGCCGTACCTACACATTGCAATGTAAAATTGTCCATCCCCACATTTGCCTTGCATAATGGGAATTAGCGGCATACCACTGAATAAAACTAACACACAGCATAAAAAGTATTAAAGAAAAATAATATAAGGAGTACTTTCTGAACTGGAGACTGCAAGTTGGGAAAAAAAGAATATCCAGGGCCAGTAGAATTGCCTAAACTGAAATTATTGCTTGAAACAACTATAAATTAATCACATTTGCATGTTTCAGATGGACATCATAATACTATTACTTCTCATAGATGTTTTGAGAAAAATTTTCAAACATTATTTCACCCCAAAATTAGAATACCACTTCTTCAACATTCATTCCTTCCTATACTGGGGATTCAGCTTCATATTTACATTTAGTGCATCTAATAATTACAATTAGTCAGTTCCTCTTATAACATAGTGATTGATATCCAAATGAGCTCAACCAGAATATAGTGGTTGTCAGGAAAGTAATTTACTATGGATAATCTACAATGTGGACACATAACAGTAGCAGATGATTTTCTAAAAATATTACTGTGCAACTTTAGCCAAAAAATCAACATTAATAAGTGAAAAAATCATTCACAGTTTTCTGTCAATGTCTGTTTTCAACGTCTAGTTTAGAAAAAACAAAGACCTACCTCGTCAAGAATCAGCTGTATTTTCTGAAGTCAATCACTTAAACTCTTAAAACTCAAATATTTTTCTTTATAAAATACAAATATTGTCTTGTTGAACTCTCAGTTGTTTCAGTTGCTAAAGACTCAAAGGTAAATCATATTTTTCCTTTATGCTGTTCACACACCGGGAATGGCAGAGATGTAGACTAATAATTGTAGTCCAGTATGTAGACTAAAATAAAAACATAAAGAAAGAGATATGAGAGCAAACAGGAAGAGAATCTCTAATTTTGACAGTTTGTATAATAATGAGAGAATGTAGGATAAGAGTATTAAAAATAATTGGTGACATTTCTGCCTCTAATGAGAAATTAAATTGTAAATTGACTACACGTTACAAAACCTATGAAATGAAAATTTGAAATAAGAGTCAACTCAAGATGGATCAAAGACCTGGAAATTAGACCAGAAACTTTAAAATTACTGGAAAGGGCATAGGTCCAACACTCCAACATATAGGCACTGGTAGAAACTTCCTCAATAAGACACCCAAAGCTCAGAAAATTAAAATAAAAATTAATGAATGGGATGACATTAAAAAGTTTCTGCTCATTAAAGGAAACCATCAAGACTCTAAAGAGAAGGCCAACAGAATGAGAGAAAATCGTTGCCAGCCATTACTCTGATAGGAGACAAATATCTAGAATATACAATATTCTAGATATTCTAGATATACTAGAGAATATCTAGATATAGAATATACAATATTCCAGAATATACAATATACTTAAAAGACTTAAAACTAAAAAAACAACACAATCAAGAAATGGACAGTTGAACTAATAGACACTTCACAAAAGAAGAAATACAAATGGCCAATAAATACATGAAAAAATGTTCATCATTAGCAATCAGGAAGATGCAAAGCAAAACTACACTGATCTAACCCCAAGCAGAATGGCAATCATCAAGAAATTAAACAACAATAAATACTGGAATGCATCTATTAAATGGTTTAAACATATTCTACCCAGTATCGCCAGCTCCAAATTTAACTTTAAATTTTTTTTTTTTTTTGGTACCGGGGATTGAACCCAGGGGCGTTCTACCTCCGTGCTACACCCCCGGCCTATTTTTTTATACTTTATTTTGAAACCGGGTCTCACGAAGTTGCGGAGGACCTCACTAAGTAGAGAGAGAGAGAGAGAGAGATATTATTAAATAAATAATATTGTGGTAGGTTTTACTTTGGTGTGGGGAAGTTTGGTATAACCTGTGAACACTGGGCACTAGTGTCAGCAGTAGATTTTTAAAATAACATTAATTTATACACATTTGGCAATAGGGATAGACCATCACCCCCACTGTTATATTCATCTGATGTATGGTCTCAATATCTACTCTTTCTCTTCAGGGAAAAAATAAGTTGGACTTGAAAAACTAAACATCTTCACTAGAAGATCTTTAAGCATGTAAAAACCAAGACCTGTAAACATGTTTGTTTGTATGACTTTGAACCTCACTATGATGTATTATTACAATGCACCAATAAAAGCATAAAAAATGAAAGGGTGAACATTCTGATTCAAACTAATTATGTTATCTCTTCATCTTCATTTAGTGCCGCTCATATAAAATGTAATTCTGAAATCAATGTTGATGAAAAATGAAAAGACTTTCATGAGGATAATCCCTGAATGATTGGGCCTTGTGACCTCTGTCCTGCATTTCCTTAATGAAATGCTGTGTCTATACATGCAATGGAATGGGGTGATGTATATTTAGCAAAAGAGACCAAATAAGCCCATAAGAAACTGACTCAAAGACAGACAACTATTGCAGTGTTAAGATGGAATAAAACACCAGAAAGGGAAGTTATTTGGGAAATAGAGGAGAATCTCCAAAAGCAGTAGTCAATACAGAACATGAAAACCTCCTGTGGAAAATCATGAAAATCAAGAAAGTATCCTATAGTCCCAACCAAGGCATTTCAAGCCCTGCTAAGAAATGCAGAATTGTACAGTTGACAACAGTGTTTGGTGCCCAACATGGATTTCTTCAGCATAAAATGGAAAACAAAAACAGTGAATAGCAAAGAAAAGCATGGTGGTTTGGGCCATAGTTTTAGGTCTGTTCATTAGAAGTTAGAGACAGAAGGGAAAACACATATTTGGAATATATATTATAATATATAATATATATTGGAATATATATAACAGCAAGTGATTAATCAGATGGAGAACTGTAGGTATATAATTCATATGAAAACCAGAGTAATTAAAAATTAAGACCACCTGAAAAGTAAGTTATGATAAAATAACAACTTCCAATTTTTACAACTATCCTCTACTTTAGGTCAGGCATTCTAGTTATCTATCTACATATTCATCCATTTAAAATACATGTATGGCTGTGTGTGTGTACACACAAAAAATATATAATAGACAACTGACAAAAGCAGTACTTTTCTAACACGTGCACATTCATATAAATACAAAGTATACAGACATTAGCACACATATGCATGCTAATAATAGCCCTACCCTCATTTTTAAGATCAGAGAAACCAGAATACATATTAAAATGGAATCTTTTATTTCCTAGATTATCATAATCAATGAAACATTGATTTTCTCCCATCTCCTAGGTTCACTGTCTCTCTGTCATTTAGCAAAATTTTCTTATTATTATAGTATATTATTATCTGTGATTTTCCTATCTTCCCTAGAAAAGTATAAGTTTCTCAGATAACACTTAACTGTATTCAGGTGTGTATCCCAGACAGTTTGCAAAATTCTCTAGAAAGCGTGAACTCTGGCAAATTCTTGTAGCCAAAGTTGCTGAAATTACTGAAATGAAAACAGGCGTTTTCTACTGTAATAGGCTAGGACTGCCTCCTAACAAATACCACAAAGATATTTGGCTTAAGACAATAGAAATGTATTCTCTCTGGAGGCTAGAAACCAGAAATCATGTCAGTAGGGGTATGCTCCATCTGATGGCTCTAGGGAGGAATCTTTCTGTCTCTTCAGCTGCTAGTTGCCGCCCCTGGGCTTCCTCAGTTTTAGCAGCATAACCTCAGTCACTACCTGTTGTCACATGGTCGCTGTGTAGCCTTGCCCTTTCCTCTACTAAGGACAGCAGTCATTGGATTTAGGGACCACTCTGAATCCAGGATTATTTCATTTTCAAATCTCTATGTCTGCTAAATCTCTATTCCCAAGTAAGCCCATATTCTGAGGTTCTAGGTAGGCATGAATTTGGGGAAGACACTATTCAAGCCACCACACCTGTAAGTCAGACATTCCTGTAAGAGAGTCAATAATAGCATCATACTTTATCCAACAAACATCTGTTGATTTTACAATGAATCAGGTAAAGAAAAACAGTAGTGAACCAAAAAAGCAAATGTCTTCCTCTCTAGACACTCATTAATGGTTGGAGGAGGGGTGAGAATAGCAAGTGTAGGTAGGCAGATAAGAGATGAATGAATGGATGTGGAGATGTACATACAAATAGATATAGAGAGGTGATAGATGAGAAGCGAAAAAGAAAAGTAGTACTAAATAAGTAGACATTATTAAAGTTCGATTTTGATTCATTTTAGCAATGTCTATATAAACCTATACATGGTATTTTTGAACAGAGGTCTATCCTACTATTATTGTAATTTGTTTCCTCAAAATGAGTACTTCATATCCTCAAAGGACATTTTTGTGCAATGAGTTACGGTAGATATTTTTGAGCATTATAATTCTTAATATTTATTTTAAGATAGGAAAAATCAACATCCTATTTTAACAACTCTTCATGAAACACTCACACATATATGCATATATATTCATATACAGATATATATGTGTATATATATATATATATATATATATATAGAGAGAGAGAGAGAGAGAGAGAGAGAGAAAGATAATTGAAGAAGTAAAGAGTCACTAAGTGTGGTAAAAATATCACAGGATTGCTGTATAATACCTATGTGATGTTGAGATTCATCTTCCTACTTAAAAATGGGGAGAGAATGCATCTTTCAGTGGATGGTTGTGAGGAGGGAGATAGTGTATGTAAGAGGTAGGAACCTAGCATGAGAAGTGGAACATATGAGGTTTAAAACAAATGCTATTTGAGTCTGAGTGCCTCTTTAAATACTCTTTGTCCTAATATTCATCAGAAAAGTATAATAGAATCTTTGTTAAGATAATATAGATATTGACTGTCTCATTATAATCGAATTGAATTTATGGTCTTGTCTTAGTCCATAATAAGCATTAGAAAGGTTAGAAAAAATGGAATTTATGGTTAAAGAGTAGGTAGCAGTCCCTCTTTTCAGTTATTTTAGCCTACTGAACTCAAATTTTCTTTAACTATGTAATTATATTTTTCTTTAAGTTAAACACACAGTCAAGGTAAATTATTTTGATGCAGAGACACAGTTTTGTCCTACCTGGAAGGAGTGAATTCAGCCTACAGGTATCGTATGCTGCCTCATTTGATTGTTGAAAGCAAATAGATCCTGAATAACACCCTTAATAGTTCCCCCATGCCACAGTTAGTAGTTTGTTTATGAATAAAGTGGATAATCAGAAAAGGTAATTGCATTAATTCAAAGATGAAGGGTAATATCATTCTTTAAAATTGTCAGCCTTTTAGACTAAAATATGCTGTTGATTAAGAGTGATATTTCTCTCCCTTCACACCTCCTTTTTGCTCTGATCAAACTGATGGCAATCCTTTTATTTTTAATTCAAGCCTAGATATTTCTCTACTTACTGTCAAGAGATTTAGATGAAGTATCTGTTCGTTTTGACAGAACAAACCTGTAAGTGTACTTTCCTTAGTTTGTCATGCAGTATTTAATAATTCTCTCCTTGAATTTAGAGTTTCTTGAAATGGGCTGAAATCTAAAAATATTTCTGGCAGAAGCAGTTATACCAGACATCTTAATTATTATGTTTCCAAGGAAATGACAGGCTGTGTAAGGGAACCTGACATGTCTCCCTTCAGCTATGTGCTTTTTATATTGGAACTTTAGGCTATTATAAATTACCTAGGCCTGAGACTGGCATGAGCACAATGCCTCAGATCTAGACCAGCTGCCACACAATGAAGCGGGAGATTAACCCCTTCAAGTGTCCCCGAAATTTTGCCTTGCGGTGCACTTTCCAAAATATAACACCCCTCGGAGCACACAGTTTGCTAAATGGGAAGTAAACATGTCTGTCTGTCTCACTGTCCTTGTGGTACTGAAACCATGCTGTTTTATCTTGACTGTTGGAATCATGCCTAAAGATCAAATTGTACTGGACGATGTTGTAAGCTGGAGGTGAAGGGAGTCTGAGGAGTGGAGGAGGCTGGTGGTTTTTCCGTAGGGCTGATGCACTTGACAACCATTGTTTGATTTGAGTCCCTGCCTGCCCTGCTGAATGCCATGTTTCCACATCAGGAGAGGCACTTGATCTTTGCACCTGCTGCCTCCTCGTTAGAGAGGCGGGAGAAGCATTTGGGCAATCTTTGAGTTAAGCGGCTGATATAACAACACAGTGCAGTCAATTGAATGGAGCCAACATGTTAAACTGTTTCCTACCGGGAAGGTATTTTGAATTATACTGCCACACTTTCAGCTTGCTTCCTGAATTCGGGCCACTTTTCTAAGTATTATTCCATTGCTAAAAATCCTCAGCCATGTCTCAATCCCACTGCTAACAACTGAAAAGGCAGTAATTAGTAAAACTGTCATTCTCCAAATACAAGGAAGTATCAGATGGGGCCAATTTATCTTTGCAAGTGGCATTAAATCTTTAGCATTATGTGACTGAAACATTTCATTCACAAAGTAAAAATAATGCCATGTATTTTTTACAAGCATTTATTTATTTATTTATTTATTTATTTTATTTTTGCAGTACCGGGGATTGAACGCAGGGGCGTTCTACCTCCGCGCTATGCCCCCGGCCCTATTTTTTATACTTTATTTTGAAACCGGGTCTCACGAAGTGGCGGAGGGTCTCACTAAGGAGAGAGAGAGAGAGAGAGAGAGAGAGAGAGAGAGAGAGAGAGACAGGGAGAGACAGGGAGAGAGAGAGAGCTGAGGCTGGCCACGAACCCGGATCCTCCGGTCTCTGCCTCCCAAAGTACTGGGATTACAAGCGTGCGCCACCACACCCGGCCACAAGCATATATTTATAAAATGAGTTGTTTTCTGTTGAAAGAAAATATTGTAACATAAATGATGGAAGGCTTACAGATATCTGGAATGAACTAGAGTCTGATTTTGGATCCAACACTTCCTTCCTACATTACCGTAGTAATGTTTGAATATTTTAATCAAAAACATAAAACAAAACAAGGAAAAAATCCACTCATGTTATGTCCTGCCAACTTTGTAGTGCAGTTGCAAAAACCAAATGAGGGACAATGTGACAGTAGTTGAAAGACTGTACAGTGCTATAAAAATGTAAATTTTTATTACCTTTTAAGAGATTTATCATTAAAAATTCTGGAGACACAAGTCAGCAAATAGTGTACAGATGAAATAATGACTGGTGTGATTTTGGTAATGTGTGACAAAAATCACACCTGATAAATCTAATAGAGAAGAATGACCTTCTCTCATAATAGAACATCTCGTCAGTCTTCTCATTACAAAAAAAAAAATCCAGTGAAATCCATCACAGTGCTGACAGAAGCTGTTAGTAGGGCCTCCTACCTATAGACAGCTGAGCCTGATTGATGAGTTTATAAAAGTCCAGCCTTTACACATCTTCCTTATTAGTTAGCCAGAAAAAAAATCCAAAGAATGTATATTTAATCTCATTTATGTATTGTATTTTATAGATTTTTTATCTTAGAATAAGCTTCAGACATAAGGGAATATAATTTTCAAACAATATATAAGCCTGATATTACAATCAAGAATATTCTTCCCTTATATCAACATCATTTTTTATTATGTAAAGCATTTGGTTTTGTACCTAAGATAGAAGATTTCAAGTGTTGATAAGTAGAATTAATTATTCTCTAATATAATTAATTAAGTATTCTTTAATGACTAGTTAGGAAAGAGGTAATAAATGATCATGAATTATAAAAACTAAGAACAGGGCATTATGTAATGCCATTCTAAAGTTATCTTGTTGTTGCTTTTGTTTTTTTGTTTTGTTTTGTTTTGTTTTTGGTACTGGGGGTAGAACCCAGAGGCACTCTACCTCCAAGCTACACCTCCAGCCCAATTTCATTTCTTATTTGGAAACAGGGAAACAGGGTCTCACTAGGTTGCTGAGAGCCTCGCTAAGTTGCTGAGGCTGGCTTTGAACCTGCAATCCTCCTGTCTCAGCCTCCCAAGTACTGAGATTACAAGTGTGCACCACCATATGTGTTGCATATGTGTGTGTGTATATATATGCATATGTATACATGTATGAATATATATATATATATTTATATCGATTTTTTTTCATTCACCAGTTTGTGAGCAATGAGATTCCCATCTCTACATGGTGGGGTTTTGATGTTTCTTATCCTGTAGAAGGAAATGACTGACACTGAGACTTTTATTTTTAACTGGGGATTGAATCCAGGGGCATTCTACCTCTGATCTACGCCCCCAGTCCTTTTTATTTTTTTAATTTTTATTTATTTATTTATTTATTTATTTGCGGTACCAGGGATTGAACCCAGGGGCGTTCTACCTCCGCGCTACACCCCCGGCCCTATTTTTTTATACTTTATTTTGAAACCGGGTCTCACAAAGTTGCGGAGGGCCTCACCAAGTATATATAGAGAGAGAGGGAGAGAGAGAGAGAGCGAGTGAGCTGAGGCTGGCTGCGAACCCGAATCCTCCGGTCTCCGCCTCCCAAAGTACTGGGATTACAAGCGTGCGCCACCACGCCCGGCTCTATTTTTTTTATTTTGAAACAGGTTCTAACTAAGTTTCTGAGGCTGTCCTCAAACTTTCAATCCTCCTGTCTCAGCCTCCCAAGTACTAGGATTACAGGTGTATGCCACTGTGCCTGCCTGGGTTGGCTAAGATTTTTATAAGTGGTGAACTGAGAGATGGAACAACATGGACTGGATTATCTATGACAT
This sequence comes from Glis glis, assembly GCA_004027185.1. Taxonomy (NCBI): domain Eukaryota; kingdom Metazoa; phylum Chordata; class Mammalia; order Rodentia; family Gliridae; genus Glis; species Glis glis. The sequence continues at coordinate 32,542 of PVJS01011985.1, read as the reverse complement.
TAGAGTACTGGGTGAGTAATAAATGTAAAGTCTGGTAATCAGGTACTTATTATTAAGTACTATTGATGCCAATTCAACAAGGGAAAGATATCAGTTTAAGCAATTAGATGTTAACCAAAAGAAAAGCATGAGATCTAGGATTCCATGGGAACATTGAAAACAGCCTTCATATACAATAGCCTAAGCACAACCAAAATGTAGACTAGGCTCAGGATCTAATCCTAAGAAGAGCATAAATTCAGAAAATATTTAAATCTCAGTTCTGTCAAATGTCAACATCAGGACCCTGACATGGAAAGATGGGATTCTTGGAATCAGAATATCTGGGAAGATGCTCTTGAAAGTCTCCTGAATGTTGGGGGTACAGAAATGTTCAGATCCTTGTCATTAGAAAAGAGCATCTTTCCTTTTTTTTTTTTTTTTTTTTGTGGTACCGGGGATTGAACCCAGGGGCGTTCTACCTCCGCGCTACACCCCCAGCCCTATTTTTTATACTTTATCTTGAAACCGGGTCTCACAAAGTTGTGGAGGGCCTCACCAAGTATATATAGAGAGAGATAGGGAGAGAGAGAGAGAGAGAGAGAGAGAGAGAACTGAGGCTGGCCGCGAACCCGGATCCTCTGGTCTCCGCCTCCCAAAGTACTGGGATTACAAGGTTGCGCCACCACGCCCGGCTAGCATCTTTCCTTTTTTAAGATTATGTTAAACCCTGCAATGAGGCAAATATTCTAGCAAATGCTTGCTTGCTCAGGATCTGCTACCACCTGTCATCCTCACAGGTCTAGGGAAAAGCTGGGCATGGCATGGAAGTTCAGGTGTAAGAAACCTTTAAAGTGATGGGTGTGTACCAAAAACAAGCAGGAGCATGTGCCTACAGCGGATCCTGAGACCTCTGGAGCAAGAGTGGCTTGATAGAAAGATGGGTACATGAGGATTCTATCGGTGTGGGAACTATCTCTTATGACACAGGATTTAAACCCTTGGCAAGCACTCCTAAACTCACATTCTTACGATGTGCGAGTTCAATTCTTCAAAAAGTCACGTTGTATATCATTACCTACAATTTGAACTCATGTCACCCTATAACTCTTCAGAGTTGTCTCTTTCTTGATCCACCTCAAGTTTAATATGATATCTTTGTGACTTGTTTTGCCTTCTACATCCACACCACATACATTTCTGAATCAGCAGTTTTCTTGTCTGCATACCTCTCTTCGATTTAAAGGTATGTATTCAAGAATGTTGAATTTAATGAAGTGACAATTAATGTATTTTCTATACATATGAGCCAGTTATCCAAATATCACCCCCTACATGGCTGCCAGTGGTCTCCTGCCCACTGCTTCCATGAGGTTCTCCAGTTTGCTTTAGAATCTGCTTGACAGATCCCATGGGATCAGGGATCACTGCTGACATTATCATTGCCATGTTGTCGAATTATCATCCTTGATAGAGAATGATCACCCTCTTATGTTGTGAGTCTTTGCCTTCTCTGAACCACCTGATGCCATCTCTTGATTATCATCATCATCATCATCGTCATCATCATCATTATTATTATTATTTGCAGTACTGGGGATTGAACCCAGGGGATTTCTACCTCTGAGATACACCCCCAGCCCTATTTTTTATTCTCTATTTTGAAACAGGGTCTCACTAAGTTGTGGAGGGTCTCACTAAGTAGCTGAAGCTGGCCGCGAACCCAGATCCTTCAGTCTCAGCCTCCCAAGTACTGGGATTACAATCGTGCGCCACCACGCCTGGCTTTGATCTTAATTATAAACAATGTTGTTAATAAAGAGTTATATTTCTTTTGGGTAATGGCAATAGCTTTCTAAGAAAGACTCAGCTAATATAATCTTAATGGTTTCTTCATTGTTTTGAGGACAGTTAACACTCCATTTCAATCCCCCTGCATGCTATGCGTAAGGCTAAGGTATCTGGTGTGAATATTTATCAAACAGTATAAAAACTGTGATAAGGAGATCTATAGGTAGATGCTCTGTGCTGGCTGATAAATAGGTTTATTTTGAAATAGAATCTACTAAAATCATTTTTCAATATTATGTTCAGTATATTTGATATTAAAGCATAAGGATAGAGAAAACATACCTGGTTAAACCCCAAACAGGTAAGAAAGTAAATAATTATCTATATTTCAGAGGCCTCTCATGTACCCCCACTCCCTTCTTCCTCTTCAAATTTTTGTCTTTTTCCAAGTTCTAACACCACCGATTTTGCCTACTTTTGAATTTTATGTAAAGAAAATTATATTGTAGGAACTCCTGTGTCTGGGTACTTTTGCTCAACACTTTAGGAGGTTGCTCTAGTCTGAATAAATTCTTCAATGTGATAGTATTAAGAGCTGATATCTTTAGAAGGTGATTAAGCCTGGAAGGGGAAGCCCTCAATGAATGGGTTTATGACTTTATACAAGGCTTAGAGAGAGCTAGAGATGGAGATTTTTGCCCTTTCCATCCTTTCTATCATGTGACAATACAGAGTTTATTCTCACTAGAGGATGCAATGTTTGAAACATCTTGGGAGGAGAACTTAGGCTCTCACCAGGCACCAAACCTGATCATGTCTTTATCTTGGACGTCCATCCTCTAGAATTATAAAAAATAAATTCATGCTCTTTATAAATTATTTAGTCTCAGGTATTTTGTTATAGCAGAATACATGGACTACAACAGAAGTTTATCCATGTTGTTGTGGATTGTAGTTCATTTACATTTATTGCTATATCATATTCCATTGATTATATTAAAATTTATTCATTTTTCAGCATATAAACTTTTGAAAGGTTTTAGTTTTGTCTATGACAAAAATATGCTGTTATGAACATTCTTATTCAGGATTTTTGGTAGACATTTGTCTGTATTACTCTCATGAATATACATAGTTCTAAGTGGATTTAGAAAACCTGCAGTATAGACAATCAAAATACAAAAATTTACTGTATTTCTCTGTACTAGCAGCAAAAGAGAGAATGTTGAATATTTTAATACCATTTACAGTAGCATCAAATCAAAATGATTAGGAATTATTTTTTAATGTCCAAAGTCTCTACACTAAATGAAAAATATGAAAAGAAAAATTAAAAAGACATAAAAAATGGAGAGATATGCATGCTATAAATTAAACATAAACTACCAATTCTTTGCAAGTTCGTCTCTATATTTAAATCAATCCCAAATTTAATCCATGCAGAATTTTTTGAAATTTAAAATTTACTTCTTTTTTTTTGCATACCAGGGATTGAACCCAGGGGCATTCTACCTCTGAGCTACACCCCCAGCCCTATTTTTTATACTTTATTTTGAAACCAGGTCTCACAAAGTTGAGGAGGGCCTCACTAAGTAGCTGAGGCTGGCTAGGAACCCGGATCCTCCGGTCTCCGCCTCCCAAGTACTGGGATTTCAAGCATGCGCCACCACGCCCGGCTTAAAATTTACTTCTAAAATATATATTAAATTTAAAGAACATAAATTACTAACAGAATTATTGAAAAATAATATATTTGGAAATGTTAGACCACCTAATTTCAAGACATAATACAAAGCTACCATAATCCAGTCAGTATGTTACTGGTATGAAGATCAAGAATTCAGAATTGAACCCAGATTCATACAATCACTTTATTTTTGACAAATTTATAAAATTGTCCAATGGAAAAAGGATTTTTTTCAAGAAAACTGTCAGATTAACTGAGGTTCATTTGAAAAAAAGAAAGGAAGAAAGAAATTAAAGATCTTAGGTATTTTCCTCACATTCTATATCAGATTTGATTTGAAATGGGTAAAATTGCCTCATAAAAGTTAATACCATGAGCTTATAAAAGAAAATGTGAATATATGTTTAACTTAAGGGAATGAAAAATAATTTTAGACAGGCCAATGAGCACAATAATCATAAAAGAGAAAATTGATAAATTTAACATTGTCAAATTTAAAAAACTTCTGCTAGATGGGGAACCTCAGTAAGGCTTAAAAGTTCACCTCCCAAGAGCTTAGGTGGTTACCTTCTTCCATAATGTTGGGGGGGAGCTGCTTTTGTCTTTATGATTCCCTGACTTAAAATTAACTGTCATATTTCTATTATAAAAAATAAAAAATAAAAACCTCTGCTCATTCACAATATATTATTTTTATCTGAATTCAGTAATTAAAAAGACAAACTCAATAAAAATGGACAAAATTTTGAACAAACATTTAACCAAAAAAGATCTATATGAATGAGAAAATTTATGAAAACAAAGTTTAACATCAAGTCATTATGGAAATTGAAATTAAAACCATAATGAGATATCAATTCAAGACTCATCCCTGTATAAATAGCTAGAATTTTAAGTTTGATTTCACCAAAAATAGGAAAGATGTGGAACAACAAAAATATCAGACGTTTTGGGTGGTAATGAAGATGGTACAACTGCTTGGTTAAATTTTAGGCAATTTCTTATAAAAACTAAGCATACACATACAACATTCCATCTCTAGTTTTACCAAAGAGGAATAAAAATATATATCCATAAAGTTACTTGTTCAAAATTGTTCATATCAGTTTTGTTTACTATAGCTAAAGACTAGAAATAACCCAAATGTCCGTCAATAGTGGAATCAATAGTGTTAGTATTCTTGTGAGATGATAGCAAACCAGCTAACATACATGTGATTGGAGTAACCAAAGGTGAGAAATGATGACAGAGTGGCTTGAGTAAAGAGACATTACATACAGAAAGAAAATTAGAGAGCCACAGAATTTTTATCAGAAAGTAAAGAGTGATAAAAAGAAGCACCATCAAAAATTTATCAAAGGACCTGTATTAAGGTCAAACAAAGATACTATATCAGCAAAAACAACTTTAAAAACTGAGAGTGAAACAAAAAATCGTGCCAGAAAAATTTTTTAAAAGCTTTACAGATAATAAGAAAATGATAAAACTTCAATTTCATTTCTGGCATGTAAACAACTTAGAAAGTGGCATACCTTCTCTTACAACAAGAAAAAATAAGTAAAATGCAAAATCAACATTATTTGGATCCATCAAAGAGCTGATCTTTCAGAATAAGACACGACTCTGAAATAAAACAGAAAATCGGAACTGACACCTGTGTACTTGAAGCCTCTAGAGGCACAAACTGGTAGGAACAGTTCAATGGTAATTTGGATGAATTGGTTGAGGCTTAAAGTGGACATTATGATTTAGATCTGGAATGTTCCCCAAAAGCCCATGTGTTAGGCAATGGAGAAATATTTACAGGTAAAAAATGACTTGGAGGGCTCTGACCTCATCAGTGGATTAATCCAGTTGATAGAATAATAATTTGAATGGACTTACTGGAAGACGATGAAAAACCATAGGTAGGTGGGGCATGGCTGGAGGAAGTAGTCACTGGGAGGGTTGCTCCTGAGGATTATATCTGTCCTTGGTCTCCTCCTGTTTCTCTCTTTCTCTGATTACAGGCTGCCAGGAGTTGTGCAGCTTTCTCCTGCCACATCTTTCCATCATGATGTTCTCCCTCACCTCAAGCTCAGCACAACAGGGTAGGCTGACCCTGGACTGAGTCTTTTGAAACTGTGAGCAAAATAAATCTTTCATCCTCTAAGTTGTTCTTATCAGCTGAATAACCTGGGAGTCGACATGCACGAGAGTGAAGAAAACCCTGGCGACTACAATCTTTGGGAATTTCCCAACTTTGGTGGGTTTTACATGCAGGAAGCCCACCAGGGCATCACACTGATGATCTCAGACAGAGCTCCTGGCTATACAAGAGGAAGGTAAAGCTTAATTATCATCATCATAAAATGTACCCAGAGCATTCTCCATAACAAGTCCCACACTCCACTTGGTGGGGGAAGAAAAGAGAATTCCACTTGCCTCAGCCTCTCTAACCTTCTTATCTCGGTGGTGGGGGGCTGTACCTCTGGAGAATCACTTGTGAAGGTCACAGCCAAGAAACGGGCTTAGCATGATATTAATTTGATCATAAGATTACAGACTGCTTCCCCTCCCCCACATTTTTCTCCCACACCTACGGCATCCCAGTATAAAAATAATAGATTACAACTTGGATTTTTTCAGAATGCCTCTCATCTGAAATTTATCTAGTGTTTTGGTCATGATCACATAAGGATTATTTCTTTTTGGAAGAATGACCACAGAGGTAAAATGTCATTTTCATTATACTAATCAAGGCTTCTTGCTTTATCACATGCTTTATCATTGTTGATGTAAATCTTAGTCACCTGGCTGAGCCAGTATTTGTGAGTTTTCCCCACTGTAAAGCTCTTCTTCTTTCCTCCTTTCAGTATTGTGCTATATGGAAAGAACTCACTATGATGAGTTTAAGTTTAAGGAGGTTTTCACCTCCATGAAGAAAGAGTATTGTATGGAATTCATCTATATGGAAAACTTCTCTACCTTATTCCATCTATTTCTTTATCCAATAACTTATGTATATCAGTGTGGACTAATGAATATTTACTATATACTTTGGGTTGTAATCCAATAGTATGCTACTTGTTTCTTAAATTGCTCATCTTTGCCTATTGGGATCCCTTTCAGAAGGCTTCCACTATTAAATGTATTTATATATTTTGTTTTCTTCTCTGCTTCCTCTTCTTCTTCCCTGTTATTTATTCTTCCTTCTCCTCCTCTTCTTCACATTTCATTTTGTGGCAAACAAAAAAAAAATGATGTCCTAGCTCATCTTGTGTGTCCTCTATCAAAGTCCTAGATAATCATTTCTATAAGGATCCTTCATTCCTTTTATTGGCAAATGGTTTAGAAACCAATAACTGTTTGCAGATGTGCTCATTGCTACTGGAATGTCACTTTTCTAGTCTCTTCATTAATAGAACAAGAAAATATATCTGTATATGGTAAATTGTGTGTACATATGTCTGTAAATAGTTCTGTAAATACATCTGCATCAATATGAAGCTCAACATGAGGTCATGACAATGTCTGAGTATAATCCAGTATCAGTTGCATGTGTCACTCATGTACTTTGATGTGTCATTCCAGGTGAAATTAAGAATATAAAAACAATGTATTCTACAACTCAAGGAACTTACGTTGTAAATTGTGTTTCTACTGAGATTGCTTTCAAATGCAAAATGAAGAATTGCTCAGAGAGCATCTAGCTAATAAAATAAAAATAGCTCTTATTCTTGATTACGTTATGTGGGATTAACACTGAAACAATTGTTCAGAATGGTATACCTTTGTAGAAAACATCTATGGATGCTACGATTAGCCAAATAGAATACTACAGCAATCTTAAAAAATATTTAAGATTAAAACCATATGAATTCCATATTAAAACCATATTGTGCCCTCAAATACATAATATTCTCATAAAATTACACACTAATTTTCATTATATTTATTAATGCTCAAAAGAATTTTGAAACTGCTTAGCTGCTTCTAAATAGGTAAAATGTTTACAAGTTACATATTTTGCTTTTACCACCCTCAGAGCTGAGAAACTTTTATAAAGGGAAACAGATTTGGGTTTGTCAAAATAGACAAAATTTAATCAGCAACAACTGTCATGATGATTATTAATGATTTTATGTAGATAATGGTACTTTACATGAAACGGAAAAATTTTTGTAGTTCAAAACCACCAGTGCTTTCTTACAACCTTTTTGTTTTCAGTTTTAGTACTCTGAATAATTATGCTATGTAACATTTTGAGATTTTTGCAAAATCATTAAAGTGCAAATGTACTGGCATGTGTTGTTATAAATTATCTCATTATTATGGTTATGTTTTTGGAGAAGATTGTTATTGCCTAAGAATCAAGTTCTATTGTTTCCTTTTATATTTGAAAGTTCTACAATAACTAATTTCCTTTTGCCTATATGATCATATTTCCCAATTACATAACACAAACTTTCTCTGTGAGTTGAATAAATCTCTATAATGTCATTCATATTTATCATACATCGTTTAGCTATGCCATGCTCTTTTGATATCTAAATATTCTCTGATTTCTTCTCTGTCTTTAAAAACCTATCCTTTCTAAAAGAATACTTTCTACCCCTATGTTCTCAGTGCAGCAATTTCTTCCATCTGCAAACAAATTTTCTCTGAATTTCCATAAAATGTACACTTTATTATACTTGAGAATTTGCTTGGGTCCACCCTTTAATTTTTCTTAGGTGATTCCTTTTTGTATGCCTGTTTATAAAACTAGATGAAAATCTCTCCCAGGAGTTTCATATCTCGTTCATTTATATACCTTAGAGTGGACAGAACAGATGGCAAGTACTGTATATAAAAAAGAGGTTTATGAGCAGAAAACATGTTTATGAAACTCTAAATTGTATATTTTATTAGTTTTCTCAATTATTCACTCTCTTTTCTCTATAGGCATATTATTCGATTCCACTCCTTTAAATTTGATCGTTACTGGCTTTTACACGATTATCTCACTCTGGCCAGCAGAAGGTGACTGAATGGGATGTCTGCCACATCCAAGCATGCATTTTAGAAGCACTGCATGTTTCTACCAGTTTGTTTGTTTCCTCTGCCTTGTGCTATGAGAGGGACATGTCCCAGAATCCTGTTTGTTGGGATAACAAAATATGAGGACGTGTATGCAGATCTGAACCTGGACTACATTCCAAAGCAGACATAGCTGACAACGGCAAAGTGACAGAGAAATTATTATTCGATGTATAAATTAACAGAAATTTTAATTTATTTTTAGCATATCTGACAGCGCCAATTTCAGTGTTTAGTATCTAAAAGTCCTTGAGCAGAACATGTAACTTTTTAAACCACTTTTTGTCATTGTTGGAGTAAGGTCAGCTCTACCCTGATACAAACACTTAGGATTTGTCATAGAAAGCATCAGATGCAAAATTGTGTGTGTACTGAAGAGTCAACCCAAGGGTGCTATACCTCTGAGCTATACTCCTAGCCATATTTGTATTTTTTTAAATTTTGAAACAAGGTCTCACTAAGGTGCTGAGGGCCTCACTAAGTTGCTGAGGCTGGCTTGGAACCCGCGATCCTCCTGTCTCAGCCACCCAAGTACTGGAATTATAAGTGTGTGCCACCAGGCCTGGCATCCCAAATGCAAGTTTTCAAAGTCTAGTAAAAGCTTTGGGTTAGTTTTTAAAACAATGATTTAGTTTTGAAATATACAAAATCACTTAGTGTTTGGAATGAAGTAAATGTTTAGTATGTATAAAAACTAAAACTCATAAGTTATAGAGCACTATATAATCATTTATTATTCACATAATATCAGGAACCCAATAAACTATGTTAATTTGATATAGATTTCTCTTTCAGGTGTCAAGAAAACTTAAATGGTGAAGTCAGCCCCGTTTCTCATTTATGCACCTTATTCATTTATATCATTGACGTTATCTCGTCTATAATGAAAATCTGAAGTAGCCATATGAAGCTATGGATGAAAGGCAATCTTGGCCATTGTTACTGACATCTCTTTGATCACTTCTCCCTCACTGCCTGCCTGGAGTTTCTGATAAAAGGATGCCCCAGATTATATAAATAGCTATCAAAAGAATTGGAGATTTAATCATATGCTTTTCAATATATTTAGCATTTTCATAATTCTTTAATAGCATTTGACTAATAGCACACTGTGATGAAGAAAATTACAAGATTCACTAAATTCTTCGACACTGCAAAAAAGTATTACTATAATAAGAAATGAGAAATTTATATAGTCAGATAAAATCTGTTTCTTAATGGCAGAAACTTTTAAAGCTATGGTGGTGAACTACTGATGTGATTTATTATTAATTTTTATAAGTTTTTCTTTTTTAAGATTTAGATTTTTAATTACATATTAAATATGATTTGCAGTTTGTTAGCTGAGATCTCACCATCTCATCAATGCCTTTGGTGATATTTATCCAAGAAATGACCTATTACACATTTTTGTAAATAACCAGTTGATCCCTTTGATATTTTTTTATCTTAAGCAGCTTAAAATCTAAGGCCAAGAAAAAAGCATTATAAAAAAAGATTCACCTAGCAAAATAAAGATATCCAATTTCTTGACAAAAGAGATGCTGTCCCACATATTTTAATCATGAGGTTAGAAGTCTAAAAATTCACAAGTAATATAATTAAATCAATTTACAAATTTATGTAAAATTGAAAAATTTCCAAGTAAAGTAATTATAGCTAATGTGGCTATTTCTATTTGTTCTTGCCAGCCAGTAATTTATAACCCACTCTGTATATATTAAATAAAGATGTCATAGTACAATATAGAAAAAAGAAATGAATAGTCCCTCCATTGCCATAGATACTATTTAATTGGCCTCATTAATCAGTTTTTATTTTGAATCTCTTGGAAATTTTTAAAGTTTTAACAATCTTAATAAGACTAGTACATAGTCTTTTTGTTCACCATCCCTGCATTTGGTTCACTTACTTTACAGAATGAGCAGAAGTAACAAATTCAATGTTCCTCTATACATATATATGAACTATATGAAATGTGTATATATACAGTTGATTTCATGTTAATAATTAAAATAACACTGTCTTGTCTTTTCTGAAAGAAAGTAGACCTAAGAAATTAATTTATTCAATAACAAACATCAATTAAGCTTTTCTGTAGCGGGGCACTCTTATGTCACTAGAGCCATCAATTAATAAAACTAATAAGTTGCTTGAAGTAATATTCCTCTTAGTATGTTTTTCTAATCACAGGTAATTCTTTACACAAATATAGATTGAAGTTATTATTATACATAGTATGTTCAAATACTGGTTTTAAGTGGCCATGAATCCAGACGATTTGTAGAAAACTGAAGTTTGAGAAACATGTTAGTAATTTCTAACACTCAGAGGTGCCAATTAGTAAAATTGAAGAAAAATCCTGGATATCTACATTTCTAACAACACCCTAGAGATACAAATGCAAGAAATCAATGAAATGCACTTTGTCTATGAGGCTGGCTTATCACAATAACGATTTCAGTAAACTCTGGGAAGTGTTTATCTTTTACTTTACTTCTTTTACTGTATCTTTTCTATCTACTTCACCCTTGCCATCAACATACCTTCACAAGACTACAGAAGTCTAAGAATTTGGAATTGAAAAGCAAATACAAATTTTTGAGTTAGAACATTATTTTATTAGCAGAAAGATAATTGAGACAGAAGTATTCTAACTATAAATTTTGCTATGATAGTTTATTTATATTCTACACAGAGGGCTGAGGTGCAGAAACATTGTTCCTTTCTCCAGGACATTCATGCTTATACACTGTGACTTAGAAGTTCATCATAAAAATCGTCTTTAATGTTTCAGTCAGCATCATCACAGCTGTAACCTGAAACACTTGACCATCACAAAGTAGATGAATGAGATTTATTTTCTTTCAGTTTTGGAGATTTCAGGGCTTCAGCCTACGTTAGGCCAGGTTTAGTCTGTGGAGCGCAGGGCAGCATGGGGAGCAGAGAGAGTGCACACAAGGGGTCTACTCTCATACCATGCAGGCTGGAAGCAGAGAGAAAGCATGGAGAGGAGATACCATATGTAATCCCCAAAGCCACAAGCCCCACCTCTGACATACTGCATTAGCTACATGAGGTCTGGGAGACATTCTCAATCCAAACAATGACATCTGATTTGATGCCATAAAACTTCCATGGAATACTAGAGATGATGATGATAATCCAATTTCAAATTCTTTATTTTAAAGATAAAAAAATTAGATGTAGAGATTTTCAATTACTCAAAGAAACATAGCCTTACTCATATTAAGGAAGCGTAACTTACAATCTGTTCAGAAAAAATATTTTTAATTTGGAAATAACATAGGTCTTCCCAAATTCAATTATATATTATTCATATTTTATTATTATAATTACTATAATTACATTTTTTGGTACTGAAGATTGAAATCAGAGGCATTCTACCTCTGAGCTACAGCCTCTAGCCCTTTTTTTTATTTTTTTTTTTTTATTTTGAAAGAGGGCCTCACTAAGCTGATGAGGCTGGCCTCAGCCTCCCAAATTCTGGGATTACAGGCATGCACCATAATGCCTGGTGGTTCTGTTATGATTCTAATTACATATGTAGGAAATGCTATTCATTATTAGCTTTGTTTTCATAATAAACTACTCTAAAAGTGGCTTTAAGCCTCAAATGTTTGTTTATCTACTACCTAATTATTCTTTGGATTAGTCATCTGTGTGAGCAATTTGTCCTAAACTCAATCAAAGCATTGTTCTGGTGTGTGCCAGGTTCAGATGTACTCAGCTGAGCTCACTCTTGCACTTGCAATCAGTTTTCACTTTATCTAGAGGCTGAATGACTTCCCTTTGGGGCAGATATTCTTTTCTATGGGGCTTCTTGTCTACTAGCAGATTCCCTTGGGCTTATTCACAGGTGATAAGGAGGTTTCCAAGAGCAGAAAGAGAGCAAACCCGAAAGCACTTAGCTTCTCAAGGTTCTACTCACATCATGTTTGTCAGTGTCCCATTGCCCAAAGCTGGACTGATCATCTTGAACTTTTTATGGGAATATATTGTCCATTAGCATTTAATCTTATTATCTGTATATTTGTGTTTGTGTCCACCATCCATCCGATACTTTGTTTGCTATTTGGATAACCAGTTTTATGTTATCTTTACTCTCTTTTCATGCCATATTTTAGTTTTATTTTTTCAATATTTTATTGTTATCTTTATTTAGAAAATTTTCAGTCAATTGTCTTAGCCAAAAACTAAGTTCTTGATTTTGAAAATAGTTTAAATAATATATTTGTTTTATTTATTTGTTTGAAGGAATCAGGAAGGAACCATGAATTATATGTATAATAGAAATTCTTTACCACATCTATGGCAAATACGTGAAGAAATAAAGTCATTGAATGGATGTTGCCTAATGTGTAGCCTTAGTGGATGAGACAACTGGAAGAAAAAATTGGAACATGGGGAATTCACCCAGTATTTATTCTCTTAACCTCAGGTTTGATGCCAGTGTCTTCCATTAGCCAAAAACTAATAAGAGGTCAATGTGCAAGTATGTCCATGTAATTTCAGCCTCCGGGATAAAGATCAGGGTAAAAAAAAGAATAGAAGAGATATTGAAATATGGTGAATTGATAGCAGCTTAAATAATAGAATTCTTTTTTACACCTTTTTAGGTGAAGTGTAATTATATAACATAGTGAGGTCCAAAGTGATCCATCCATACATACACACATCACTTGGTCTATTTCCCTTTGCATCCCACCCTGCTCCTTCATGCCCTTCCCATACATGTTAGTGAGGATGGTGCCTTAATGAATGGACATAACATTTTAACTGTTCCTCTCATCAACCCTCAATTTTTCCCCTCTCTACCTCCCTCCCCTAAACACCTTCCTCTATTCTACTAGTATCTCTCCTCATTTAATGGAGGTTCTTTTTGTCTTTTATTTTCTCTCTAGCTTCCAAATATGAGAGAAAATATGTGATCCTTGATTCTCTGAGACAGGCTGATCTCACTTAGCAAAATATTCTCTGTTCCATCCATTTCCCTGCAAATTACATAATTTGGTTCCTCTTTATGGCTGAGTAAAATTCCATTGTGTATATATATCACATTTTCTTTATCTATTTATCTATTGGTGGACACCTAATTTGGTTCCATAACTTGGCTATTGTGAATTGTACTGTTATAAACTTGGGTATACATGTATCGCTACAGTATTTTAACTTTAATTCTTTTGGAAAGATAGTTAGAAGTGGTATAGCTGGGTTGTATGATGGTTCCATTCCTAGTATTTTGAGGAACTTACATACTGAGCTCGACAGTGGTGGTGGTACACATTTATAATTCCACCAACAGTTTTTAAGAGTTCCTGCCGGGCGTGGTGGCTCACGCTTGTAATCCCAGTACTTTGGGAGGCGGAGACCGGAGGATCCTGGTTCGCGGCCAGCCTCAGGTATCTCTCTCTCTCTCTCTCTTTCTCTCTCTCTCTCTCTCTCTCCTTAGTGAGGCCCTCCGCAACTTCGTGAGACCCGGTTTCAAAATAAAGTATAAAAAATAGGGCCGGGGGCGTAGCGCGGAGGTAGAACGCCCCTGCGTTCAATCCCCGGTACCGCAAATAAAATAAAATAAAATATAAAAAGAGTTCCTATTTTTCCAGCATTTGTTATTGTTTGTATTATTGGTGATTGCCATTCTAACTGGAATTAGATTGAATCTCAAGGTAGTTTTGATTTGCATTTCCCTGATTGCTAATGATGTTGAACATTTTTTTATACATTTATTGGCCATTTGTACTTTTTCTTCTGAGAAGTGTCTATTCAATTCAATTGCCCATTTTTTATTAGTTTTTACTTTTGTAATGCTATTTTTTTAGTTCTTTATATATTCTAGATATTAGTTCTCTATTAGAGGAGTAGCTGTCAGAGATTTTCTCCCATTCTGTAGGCGCTCTCTTTGGATTTTTTATTGTTTCCTTTGCTGTGCTGAAGCTTTTTAATTTTATGCCTTATTGTTTATTGATAATTTATTTTATTTCCTGAGCATTAAGGTGTCTTACTGAGAAAGGTTTTCAACAAATGGTGTTGGGAAAACTGGATATTCATATGTAGAAGAATGAAATTAGACCCCTACCTCTCACCCAGCCCAAAAGTCAACTTAAGATGGATCAAAGACCTAGAAATTAGACAAGAAACTTTAAAATTACTAGGAGAAAGCAAAAGAGTATTCTTTAAGGAAAAAATGCAGAAAGAATTCATGATGCAAAATTTATTGAGTGGCTAATATTTGCCATAGTGCTTTTGGTACTTAGCTTTGCAACCCATACAACTGTAGCCATAAAATGGCTAATTAATAACACTCAAAGCTGATGTGATATCGTTAAATATTATTTTTCTCCACTATATATCATAGCTCTAAGAGAATCTTGTTTCCCTTTCTAAGAAATGGAGTAATACAAAATCCCACAACCCATACTCATTAAAATTCTATGTACTGATAATCCTACTGACCTTGTACACATACAACAACTCAATCCATTCATTAATGCATTTTCAACAACAAATAAATGAATGTCTCTAGACACTGATACTTTTTATACTTATTGTTCAGTAAGTTTCTGCTTTTATTTTTAACTCACTTCTAATCCAACCCAAATTCATCTATCATCAAATTTTTTGTTGTTGTTGTGATGGTGCTGGGGATTGAACCCAGGGGCATTCTACCTCCAAGGTGCACCCCAGCTCTATTTTATTTTTAATTTAGAAGCAGTTTCTTGCTAAGTTGATGCAAGCCTCACTGAGTTGCTGAGGCTTCCTTCAAATGCGCACTACCATGCCTGGCCAATCTTTGTTTATTATACTATTTCCCTGATTTTGTCCTCTTTTTCCTGTTGACTAGCACACAGCGCAATTTATCAGACTTGAATTTTGGTGTTCTCTTAGGCTTTCATTTCAGAGCTTTCTACATTCCATAGGTGGCTATCACACATAGGCACTCTCACCCAACATTTAGCCTTTTAGAATTCAAACACTGACATAATCCAATGTATTCAGTCATCAGCCACTACATGCCTCACACTGCTCTCCCTGTGAAGGGAGATAGAGACTATCAGCAGAGATAAGCGTCAAAGGAAAGAAGTAAACTGAGCAAAGTTAAGTCAACCTACTTGTAAGCTGTAAATCTCAGGCAGAAAGCATTACATTTGCACTTTATGGACTAGATGAGAAATGAATAGAAAAAAAGAACAGGCAAGCAAATCATTTAGTATAATGCCTGGCAAATGATAAGTATTTGAAAAATATTAATTATAATTTTCTGTGTAATGATGCATCAAACTAGAGGAGAATTTCTAAATTTCCACTCCTATTTATTTATTTTGCAGTACTGTAGATTGAACCCACAGGC
Organism: Glis glis; assembly: GCA_004027185.1. NCBI lineage: Eukaryota > Metazoa > Chordata > Mammalia > Rodentia > Gliridae > Glis > Glis glis. Next base: position 16,652 of record PVJS01011985.1, on the reverse strand, counting down.
ATTCTACCACTGAGCTATGCTACCACTCCTATTTTATTTTTTAATTTGAAACAGGGTCTCATTAAGTTGCTGAGGGCCTCGCTTACCTGCTGAGGCTGGCCCCAAACCTGTGAGCTTCCTGTCTCAGCCTCTCAAGTACTGGGATTACAGGTGTGCACCACCATACTCGGCCTTATTTATATTTTGTATTCGAGACAGAGTCTCACTAAGTTGCCCAGATTGGCCTTAAACTTGGAATCCTCCTGCCTCAGCTTTCCTTGTTACTGGGATTTCATGCATATGCCATCATGACTGGCTATTATATTATTATGTTTGTGCTGAGGTTGTCCTCTAAATACAATTAGTATATTCTAGAAACTAAAATCAATCTTGATTGTTTTGGCAGTAAATATATTTTGGATTCATCTAGACAAATCTATTTTAATAACTTTCAATTTACTTTTGTTATTAAATAACCTCAAATGAATTAGAATCATAATTATCTAATAGAAATACCAATCTCTAAATATGAATATACTCATTTCATGTGATTACTTATGTACATGCAAATATACATATGTAATATTAGCTTTCTCTTATTTTGTCTACTTGTGAGATAGTGCTTCACACAGGTTATTATACTAATATTCCTTATGTCTTTTTAAAAAAATCTATTAGGAATTCCCTTGTCCACTCTCAGGTAGTATAATGATTGAACTTTTAACAGATAGTTAATTTGGGTTTCTAATAATAATGTTATGGCTCCAGCCAGCGAGAATAAGACCCCAGACTGAATTAAGGTAGATAGTTCTCACTTTATTGCAAGTTCGAACTTGGACCCAAGCTCACCTGTTTCACAAGTGTCAGCCTGGGCCCTGATATGGAAGATAAAAGAGTTTATATATTCAAACATCCCCCCAGTCATGATGTATCACAACAGTTTCTCAACCTTGACATTTATAAGTTAAAACATTTTATCCATAGCCGGCACACAGTGAGCAGGCACAGTGAACATGACGCAGGGAGATAACGGAAAGGGGTTCAGAAGAGTCTTGTTCAGAGAAGTCTCCTTATCTTGTGTGAAACTAGTAAGCTTCCATCTCTCAACCTGCTATTTTTTAAGTTTCAAACATCACATTCTCAAGGCTCTCATCACAGCTTTACAACATGGATTCTTAAACTGAAAATGGAGTTACAAACGTTCATAAGCAAGTGGTCTTACAGAAGTCAAGTCTTAATTCTAACACTACACTTTAATATGAAGTCTTATTACATTAAAATTCATAATATTCTAATAAACTACACC
>PVJS01011985.1:0-15267 GCA_004027185.1 Glis glis | reverse complement strand
AAGTGTTAAAAGATTAAAATATAATTTGTATGAGGACCTAACAAGGTGCAAGATAAATATGCCATTCTCATTGTATAATAATCTCTCCTGAGGATAAGAAAGTTCTGAAATTTTTAAATATTTGGCTCCTTTTGTCTTTAAAATCTGCTTTTATTCCAAAGTGTGTGAAGAAGCTATTATTCCTTACATTTTCTTTTAGAATGTAGAATACAGTAATAGAATTTGGTACCAGGGACTAGGGTGAAGGTGGTCATGTACTTATAAGTTGACTCTTCTATGGTAGAGACATTCAGTATCCACCCACATTTCAATTTTTCTGTCCTGCAAATTAAACATTATTTCAAATACTTCACCCATTTCACATAAACTCTGAATGCAGTTACCAAACTGACTCACTACATGAATGTAAAAAGTTGGTTTGTAAAGTAAATACCAATTCATGCAAGAATATTGTGTCATTTATTAGAAAGTAGTCCAGAACTCCTAAATTATCTATATAACAAGTTCCCTTCAGAATATAAACCTAGGGAAATAAACCCACATATTTCTTAATTAGTAAAGGATAGCATTAAGAAGAAAGAGACTGTCTTTATTTACACTGCTGTTAGTTCTTTACAACTATCACTAATGGAGAGTTCTTGACAATGCTTAGACATTTTCCTGGTTTACTGTCTTTATGTAGTTAAAGGAACATTCTTGCTAAAGGCTATTTCCATAAACCTTAAAAATATAATTTATGGCATACTTTGATGGGAACAATGAATGTGGAGGTGAACTGTCTGGGTTCTTACCTGTCACTTACTTTGTTTGTAGTTTCAGTCACATCTCTTTATGAGCTTCAGGAGTATATTTTTAAAATTATATATTTATTTTTACTTTAGCAGTATACCTCACAAGCTTTGTTTGCAATCCAATAAAATGATGTATATAAAATGCTTTGTAAATAATAAAGTTGTCTAATAAATTTAGCTATTACTATTGTATAAATATTATACACATGCTAATGAACCTTAATTCAATACATTTATAAAAGGCATTACCATTAATAAGTGAATTGGGTTTTATCTTTTGAGGGAATACAATATATACCTAGTACCTACTATATCTCAGGCTCTTCAAGTTATTTTCTATATCAATGGTTAAAACATTTATTTTGTGAATTATATTCCTACATATTTTGAGATGAAAGAAATTCAGAATCAGAGAAAATGTAGTTTGCTCAATGGGCACAACCAATAAGATCCAGAGCCTAGATTTCAATTCTTGGCTTTTTAATTTTAAAAATTGAAAAATCTTAAGACAGTCACTTTTGTTTTTAATTTTCACATTAATTTTTAATCAGTATGGAATAAACACATCACACACAACATGCCAAAAATAAAAATTAAGGTTTTTAAATTTGTTCATGAATCAGACATCATTAATATTTTATGAAAGTCCATGTGTATTCATTCTGTGTACATAAAGAACTATCATCCCTTCTTTTTTCGTGGTACTGGGGATTGAACCCAGGGGCATTCTACCTCCGAGCTACACCCACAGCCCTATTTTTTATTATTTATCTTGAAACAGGGTCTCACTAAGTTGTGGAGGGCCTCACTAAGTAGCTGAGGCTGGCTTTGAACCTGTGGTCTTCATGTCTCAGCCTCCCAAGTACTGAAATTACAAGCATGCGCCACCATGCCCGGCTATCATCACTTTTCAAAACATACTGTAACATGGAATCAACATTTTAAAAGAGTGGTGCTGTTTACTTGATCATAAAATCTATATGCATAAGTTTACTTGGGGAAAGGCTACTACTTCCGGTCAAAGAAAGCCCAACAGCCTTGAGCTAATTGTTTCACTTATTGCCCTTGGACCAACTTTTCTAATTAGCCTTTGTATAAAAGTTTTAATCTCAACTTCTGAACAATATATTTATAATTACATAGAACACTTTGATATGTCTAATAAGCCCAGTCAAATGTAAGAATATGGCTTTTTGCTATTTTGAGGGTCAAATCAAGTAATATATGCAAAGTATTTGAGCTTTCCCCCTTATCCGAGCCTAAAACAATGTCTCACATAATACAGATTCTTATTTTATTCTTGAATCAAAGCCCACTTCCCCGTGCAACTTTTAGCTTCCACATATGCAATAAATGAAGATAAATTGCAGCCAAGTTTATGGGAAAGTTAAGAGAACGGAAAATGTAAGATGTACTTTGAAGAACAGTATCAGATGTGATGCAAGCCACAGGAGCATGTTATGATAAAGATCAGGGAGGAGATGTGGTCATGCTAATGATACTGCAGAATCCAAAGATGCAATAAAGGTGTTGCTGAGTAATGTTCATGTAAATAAAAACTATTTCCTTTAAAGAAATCAAAAATACTCTGCTGCCTATGTTAATGCAAACATGTCAAGAATGATTCACAATTCTTTATTTTTAAAGCATTAATGCATCTTTTATTTCTCAATTTTAGCTAACAGTTTTAGTTTATTTAAGAGTTAATGAGTTTCCTACCATGTACCAGACATTTTATATTTAATTAGTTAAATCCTCATATAGCCCTAGTATGGTTATATTAATAATTCCACTCTGCAGATGAGAAAGTAACATCATTTGTTTAAAGTAATGCATTTTAAGACGAGATAGAACCAAACTTGTTATTCAAAATTCAGTATTTTAATGTCTCAAGCTGGAAGGACATTTTCAATTATTACTTAAATTCCCCACTAATTTTGATGAAAATTTGGGTTTGACAAAACTAACATAGAATCCAGATGTTTTCTACAGTTCTTTTATTCTATTTCATCAACCATATCTCCCTGATAGCATTAACTTTTCAAAGTCTCTCATACATATTTCTAGCACAAATCATAAAATCAAATACAAGCATTCACACAAACTAAATTTTATTGTCTTTGAACTCAAATTCCAAAATCCTATGTTATAATGCTTCAGTTACTTGGCTATGGAGTATTCACATTGCAGATTTTCTGTTGTCGGTTGTATCTGTGGCTAGCTTCAATATTTTTTCTCTTGGTGGGTTCAGCATTCAGTGTTAAAAATTTCACTGTAGCATTAAACTCATTATTTATCTACCGACCTCTCCTCTATTAAACTTAACCCAGACCAAGTACTATAGAAAGCAAGGTCATAGATTAAAAATAAATCATGTCAAAGACATGAGTCACAGATACAAATTAAAACAACATTAACTCATAGAAACTCAGCAAGCAAGAGATATTGTGGGTTACATATTCTTAAACAAAAATCTCCATGACCTCCCTGACAATGGACAATTAAAATTTTCCCATTGAAGTATATCCCTTTTATTCCACAGTATTAGGTGGCAATTTCAAAAAGTAACAATCTATTAACTGTGCTAGAGAGCTTGACTTCTAAGAGATCAATCCCAGCTCTCCAAATTCTATGCTGCTCCAGTATAAATGTGACAAATACAGTTTTGAAGATTTCTGTGGACAACTTCTATAGAAGAGATTAAGCCATTGTTCAACCATGACTCTATTTCCTCTTAAAATAAACAATTGTTTCTGAATTTATCTTTAGTCAGTCATGTGCCTCTAGTTTCCTACACCTTCAAAAAAAAAAAAAAAAGATGTGACCTGCCCAGTTTGCACAGTCTGCATTCAGAACAGATTTTTAAATCTATGGGAACTAAATCAACATATACTCATAAACTACTCTTTTTCAGCTTCTAAAAATTAATATATAATTCATATCCATTCAAATATGGATCAGAAATTAATATGAAAATTACAAGATAATATAAGGTACTATAATGTTGATATTTTTCTAATTTTTTATTATAATAAAAACTATAAAGAACATATATTTGCAGCGGAGAATGCAATTGAAATTCTGCCACATTGTCCTCAGGGATAAAGCTAGGACTCTGTCTTATAAACTGGTGGACCCAACAATCCAAAGCCTCTTTTTTTTTTCTGAGACAGGTCTCATTATGTTGATCAGGCTGGCCTTGAACTTCTGATCCTCCTTCCTCTGCCTCCCAGGTAGCTGAAAGTATACATGCACATCACTGTGCCCAGCTCCCAAGGCTTGACATGAACACTGAAGGACATAGCTGAGTAGCAACATCCTCAGCACTGAAAAGCCAGGGGATGATGAGAAGAGCAGAGCTCAGTCCCTCACACGTGCTTCATGCTCAACCTCTCAACCACCAATGTACTTGTTAGACAGGTCAAAACTTGAAAAATTATATTTTAAGATGAAAATACTAAAATATCTATACATATGAAATACTACTACTTTTTTTCTCCAATAAAATAAAACTACTAGAAATATGCTGTTTCTCCACATATTGCCATACTTGGTGGGTCCCCTGAGGTCTTCAATTCAGCAAAATCTACAGAGGTTGTTATGTCCCATGGAAGCTGACAGATTAGTTTTATTACTTACATATCTTACTCCTGAAGAATGCTCAGAAATGTTGGTGAAAATTGTGTAAGATGTTACATCATTAAGATCATAAAGTAATAAGCAGGCACTAAAGCCAGAGATATGAGTCACTTATACTAAAGAAACTCAATTCTTGCTCAGAGCTGATGTGGCCTGTTACCTACAAACATTTCAAAGAGCAAAGTCCTTATTATTTTTGTTCTTCCAAAGACAGATCTTTTCTTGTAATCATATACATATTTTTACAATACTGGTATAATCAAATAATGATTTACATTAAGTTATTTGTATTGATCTTATAAAATATTTAATAAATGGCAACTATTAATATTGTATATGAAAAGCGTGCATGTCTTTTTAAGGATTTAAGTAGTGTAGTAATGATATATTTGAGCTTTTAGGAAGAATACCATTACAAAAATGAGAAAGTTGAATAAGGGGAATGCCAGACAACTGATAGGAAAGTCAGTTATGAAGATATTATAGTAATCAATAATGATGAAATCTATAGGGTTCTGGGGAAATATTAGAAGGCAAATTCAAGAGCAATCTAGGAAATTGAGTCAATAGGACTTGTTGACAGTTTTTATATCGAATACCTTGGACCAGAAACTATCATATGTAATTTTCTCTCTCAAATTTCTCAGTGGAACATGGAAAATATAATGAGATAGTTACAAATAGGTGAGGTTATACAATGACTCTTGAGGCAATACAGAAAATGCTGCTCATGCCATGTGAAACGCCTGGCTTCGGTAGTTTGTTTCACCCACCACTATAGAATCCTGGTTGTAACTAGGGAAGTTAACAGGCCACACTGAAAGAAGCCCTTAGGTAACAGAGGCTGGCATTAGTAATTAGCCTAGACTCCTGTTAACTGGTGGGACAATTGTAATACACAATCCATACATTTTATCCTAGAATATTCTCAGTGTGATTTGGTCACTGTTTCCCCCAATCACAAAATGTTCATTGACACACCCTTTTCCTTATTTGAATGTCTCACTTTCCCAACTCACTCACTTGTGCTTCTGGGAATTACCTCTTCATCTGCCTCACATAAATCTTGGTCTCATCATCTTTTTTTTTTTTTTTTGAGGAGAGGAAGGGAGGGGTGAGTGGATTGCAATTTAAGAAAGTTACTATTAGTGAACAATCTTTCAAAATGTGCTTTAGGAATTGTGTCACTCATTTGTCATATGCCAACAAGGACTATATTATTGGTATAAATTGGTCGGTGACAGTCCCTGGCATGATGTTAACCTCTGGCATGGTATAGTATAGCTTCCCTACTACTAAGAGGCTTACCTGTGGTAGATAAGGATGAACTACAGATGGAACTACACTGGCTTATATAAATGTCTCAGCACTTGAAAGACATGGGGGCAGTCATAATTAAAAGGATTGTGAAGTTGACTGGCATCTGCTGGATGAGACTTAATCAGAATAACAGACAGGCAACCAGCTAGTTTCCTGTTGGGGAGGAAGATCCTTGATGGGTTCTTGGGAGAAATTAATATAAATTAAGCTTTTAAATGAAATAGACAAAAATGTCCCCAGAAGCAAAAGTGAGAAGTATCCCTTTAAGTGGATGAACTGTAAACAATACCTTATAGGCTAGAGTCAGCAGCTAGAGACAAATCTGGGCAAAGTGTTCAGGGTCAGGTAAATGAGGCTTTTTTTTTTTTTCTTGGTACTGGAGGTGGAACCCAGTGGCATTCTTCCTCCACACTACACCCAAGTTCTCTTTATTTCTTTCTTACTGGGGGTTGAGCCCAGGTGCATTCTACCTTTGAACTACAGCCTCATTCCTATTTTACTTTTTATTTGGAAACCGGGTCTCTCTAAGTTGCTCAGGCTTGCCTGCAACCTGTGATCCTCCTGTCTCAGCCTCCCAAGTACTGGAATAGCAGGCATGTACCACCAACACAGGCTTTTGTGTACCACTTTAAGAAGTTTGGGCTTTATCCTAGATATAATATGGACTGATTCTTGAAGGCTTTCTCAACTCTACTAAATGCAGAAAATTATTTGGCTATTTTCTCAGATTTTTTTAACAATGTTACATAAGTAATGCATTCTAGATGCATAAAAAGCAGTAAATTTACTATGTTTACTGGATGTCTAATAACATTAGTGATTCCTTCTCTCACAGACTACTATTTGAAAAAGGATAGAACATTTTATAATGCAGAGTACAACAGACTTGTTTTTAAATCTACCATTCTTAAGTTATACTTGGAGTCTATAAAATAAAAATCAAATTGAATAGGACATTATTCTTCTTCACCTTTCCTCATGTTCACAGAGAAAACCAAATAACCTGAGATAACATACTGAAGTTCTTAACAAAATATCTTAAAGAAATATTACTGTATTGCAAGAAATGAGAAGAGAGCTCCTTCCTGTTATTCTAATTATATATTTGATTTTCAAAGGAACAACCCATCCACAAAATAGCTTTCTAAAGCATGTTTAGATTCAGTACTTTAAAATCAAATTTGGGGCTCTGAATTAAAAGTAGTTTTTTCACTCATAATATATGCAAAATGCCTTAGAATCCATTCTGGCAGCTAGAACAGAATAACCATAAACAACAGCAATTTATTCTTTTCAATTCTGGAGGCTGGCAAGGTAAATATGAAGGTGTGCACAATCTGATGTCTGAAAAGAGCCCATTTCTTGGGTCATTCATAACCACCTTCTCGCTCCATCCTCACATGGCAGAAGGAAAGAATTCTGGGCTCTTCACCCCCTTACAGAGGCACTGATTCCTTTAGGTGGTGCTCCCCTCAATGACCTAATCATTCCTCACAGATCTGCCACCAAATATTGCGACTGTGGGTTTAGATTTTGACATATGAGTTTTGAGAGGGGAGTATAAACATTCTGTCTATAGCACAACACTTGAGAAATTTGATTCTCTGAATTTTTGCTTTTATAAGTGTCTATTACAAATTGGCTAACAAGAAACATTAAATGAGTGATAACTCTGACTAAATTATGGTAAATCAAGTGAATGCATTCTCTCTATCTTAATTCCATAATAGTTATTTAAGGATTATTCCAAAATAATACATCAGATAAATTTATAGTTACATACTGAACAAAATGTATATAAGAAACACACATTGACTTACAACTCAACTTTTGATTACATTTTCACAAATTAATAGTAAGAAAATTATCTGATCCACACCAGAAACAAACTAAAATCAAGGTGTTATTTTCAAAACATTTTTCCTATTTAAGAGATTAAATAAAATTATTTATAATAATTTCTTACTTTTGTTACCAAAGAAAATATAATACACCAACATCTTAAAGTCTTAAACTAAAAGTATTATCTTTGTTTCATTTTTGTTTTTATTTCCCCTCATCTACAGTAAACATGCAATGCAAGAGAGTTGGGTAATGGTGGGTAACAATGCTCTAAATAGTTGCCCATAAATTAGGGTCAACTGAGTTCAACAGTATGATTATCATTTACTAAGCTTTGAAGAAGAGATGATTCTTAATCTCCACCTATTGTTCTATAATTCCTAGTAATAACACCTAGTATTTTTTCTATAGTCCATTGGCCAGAAATAGCCACATGTCCCTGCCATGTTGCCAAAAATCTTGTAATTTTATTATTTTGTATGCCCAGGAAGAAGAGAACATGCGGAGAATCTAAGCTTTAGTAGCATATAATACATAATGCCCAGTTACTAAGTACTATAATTCAGTTATTCAGTTTTAAAGTGGAAACCATAAATGGCATATCATCTTCCCTATAATGAATTAAACAATTTATATAAATCTTATGCATCAAAGAAATATTGATTATCTATCATTCACAGACTTCTTTAAGAGAGGAGCTATTGAAACAAGTAGGTCTTGTCACAACCAACTTGAATCGATGCGAGCAGTTTTTGTGGAAAAGCTGCAGAGTACATTTATTTAGATTTGGTGAGTAATGCACATGCTCAGATTTGCCTGGGTTTATCAAAAACATTCTGAACTGAAACACATAAGTCAAATAATTTTTACCAACTGTACAGTAAGGAAATGCTAGGACTCTCAGAATAAATTTGGTTTTTATAACTCAGCACAACTTGGTCCACATAGTTGCTCTCTTCACTTCATCTACTGTTTTTAATATTCCCTATTCTTTACACTTTGTATGTCTCATTGATTATTTTAAATATACAATAAATAAAGCATGTTCAGAGGTCTATATACATAATGAAAACATATGTAATAAATGTATTATGCAGTTCAATTTACAATTCTAACTTATTCTCTAGGGATTTTAATTTATCTATACTCTTGAAAAGCCATGAAATCCTACAGACCAACAAGTAAACACATTAGAAGGCACTGCACCAAAAATCAATAGCAATTTTCATATCTGGTTGATCAGATTAAAGGATTTAGTGTTCTTTGGAAGATTTGCATTTACTTCACTTATTTTTATATCATTAATATTCTTTTTTTTTTGTGGTACCGGGGATTGAACCCAGGGGCGTTCTACCTCCGCGCTACACCCCCGGCCCTATTTTTTATACTTTATTTTGAAACCTGGTCTCACGAAGTTGTGGAGGGCCTCACTAAGTAGAGAGAGAGAGAGAGAGAGAGAGAGAGAGAGAGAGAGAAGAAAACAGAGAGAGCTGAGGCTGGCCGAGAACCCGGATCCTCTGGTCTCCGCCTCCCAAAGTACTGGGATTACAAGCGTGTGCCACCATGCCCAGCTTATATCATTAATATTCTGTCTTATTATAGTCCTGGAAACATAAACATATAGCATAGAATCCAATGTGTAGTCATAATAATTCCCAAGTTAAAAATAATGCTTTTTGAAATATAAAATATATCTGCAGGCAAACTTTCCTTATTTTAATTTACTCCACCATTTATTGATGGTATCAACTTTGAGAAATTATAGCCTGTATCTTAATAAGATTCTCTTAAATATAATAACAAATATGTCAGTTGTCCTTCAGTATACATCATCTTTCCATAGAAGAAATTTTTTAATGTATGATTTTCTAAAATTATTACTACATTTTCGATACTCTCTTCCCTTACCTTCATTAATGCGATTGAGTTCTGACAAATGGAGGCTCTTATGTGACTGCTTCTAGACAGTGCATCCTTCTTCCTTTCCTTCATCCTTTCCTTCCTGCCCTTTCTTCTAACCCTCAAACACATCGCCCGCCACCTCACCCCTCATTATGAAGCGGCCAGTTGGAAAGAGCTTGAGTCTGTGAGGATTTGATGAAACTGAGCCATTGTAAAACCCTTTCAATTATTTTTGAGAGAAATAAGTAATATATACCTTAATATTTTGTTATATAATTTTATAAACAACGTTAACTTGATATATAATACTTCTGAGAAGTTATAAAAATTAAATAAGATGATATTTGTTATATGTCTATCATAGTTTCTTTTTATTTATTGGTGCATTGTAATCATACCTCTTGATGAGTTTCAGGGTGGTAGAAGTATACATGCACACATTGACCAACTAGCCCTCCCCCCATTCCCACCCTCATTCCTTCCCTCTTCCCTCCTTCTCCTGCTCAGCATAGTAGTTGACTTTGATAAGTGTGTCTTTGTACATCCTGTGCATTAGGGTGTTTCCCTCTTCCTCCCTCCCATCTCCCTCAGTTAGGTTGGCCTTCTTTATTCAACTAAGGTTTTCTCTTTGTCTGTAGTCCCTCCTATGCCCTATTCTCCCTAATAGCTTCTGCATATTAGGGAGACCATCTGACTTTTCACTTTTTGTGACTGACTAATCTCACTTAGCATAATGTTCTCTAATTCCATCCATTTCCCTGCAAACAGCGTAATTTTGTTCTTCTGTATGGCTGTGTAAAATTCCATTGTGTACATATCCCATGGCATCTCTTAATTGGTAAATATTTATGAATGTTGCCTCTTATTTTTCTTTTAATAATTATTTAAAATAATGTGTATGTGACCAAGCAAAAGAATCGAAGTCAATTTAAGAAACATTTATTTACTTATTTCTCTTTCCAAGATTTGAAACTAAGGTCTGAAGAACAAGCTTCTGTTTTAAAGAAATAACTGAGTTGGCAGTAAATATGAATAATTTTTTAAAAATAGAAGCTTATGCAACTTTCCAAACATTGGTTACAAACTGAGGGTTTAGTGGATTAAAAGTAGTTTTAGGAAATCATTACTTCACAGATAATCTGTATGTAGATTAAAAGTTTAGAACAAGGCTTGTGGACCAAACCCATAGAATCATTCATCCCTTTTACAATGAAATAATTCATCATCAATATATTTCTTGGTTTGATTTCAGAACTTGACATTTGGAAGTATTTTCTGTGATAGTTGGTGTGGTTTGTCAACTTGACCCTCCTAAGATCAAGTGACTTTGGTTGTATAACAGCAGATTGAACCAGAAGTCCTGCCCTAAATGTTTGGGCAGCAGGGTTCTGATAGGTGCAGGACTTAGATTAAAAGAAGGAGAAAGCCGTGTAGAGGGAGCCGCAACTCTTCCTGAAGAAAACACATCTGCTCTCGTCTGAGATCATCAGTCTCCAACTCTGCCATTTTCTTGAAGAGCTTCTTGATCTCCTGCTCTCATCTGAGATCGTCGGCCTCCAGCCTTCGAGCTGAAACTTCACCATCGTTTCTCTGAAGAGCTTCTTTATCTTCACATCTTGGACTGGACTGAATTGGTGGTTGCTTCAATCCTAAGGCTCCAGCTCTTAGACCACCCGGCCAGCTACTGATTCCTCTGATTCTTCACGTGCAGTCGAAACTCAGGACTACATTGTGAGCTGATCTAATAAATCTTTTTTTTTATTCTGTGAATTCTCTTGATCTAGTGAACCCTGACCAATACAAATATTGGTACCGAGTGGGGTAGAGAGTAACAGAATTCACAAGAATGTGTTCTTTTGGTTGGTTTTCTGGCTTCCGGAGCTGGCTCTCCAATTTGATTAAGCCTAAAGTGAGTGAAGGCCATCCTTTCAATTAGTAGGGGAGGTACTGATTCTCCATGGTGTGAACTATTTAAAACTATACAAAGGGTAGACTCTTTCGACTACCCTAACTCTCCTCTTGTGAGGAGCAAAGAGTTTAGTGATTCTATATTTCATATTTTTGACCATTTTACAAATATTAAGGAATATACTGATGTTGGCTGGTTACTCCTGGCATCACTTGAGAAATTAGTGTGGGAAAATGATAAGCTCCAGGACTGTATATCAGACCTAACAGTTAGCCGGTGCATGATGAGGGAGAGTCTTGTCTCTTGTAGTCGTACAACAGAGATTGCTGAAGATCAAACACAGGCCCTCATCCTGAGATTGGCTGATTTGCAATGTAAGGTTCATTCTCGGCCTAGACAGGTGTCTGCAGTTAAGGTGAGGGATCTGATAGGAAAACCATGGGATCCTGAAAAATGGAACGGGGATATATGGGAGGACTCTGAAGAGGCTGGGGACATTGAATCTGAGCATTCTGAGGGGTTTGTCTTGCCAGTACATGAGGACTCCCCACCCTCTACAGAATTGGCTTCTCCATCTTCCCCTGGGAGAAATACTCCAGCATTGTCTAGGGTGACAGAGCAAGGTAATGCTGATACTCTTCAGGACCTACCTACCCCACCCACTTTTTCCTCCAGACCAATAACTAGGAGCAAGTCTAAGCGGGCCCCTAGAGGTGAGGTGCAGGTTGTGACCCATGAGGAAGAACACTATACACAGAAAGAACTTATTGAGTTTTCTAACTCATACAAACAGAGGTCTGGGGAATATGTATGGGAATGGATTTTAAGAGTGTGGGATAATGGTGGGAATAATATACGATTAGATCAGGCTGAATTTGTTGATATGGGCCCGTTGTGCAGAGATTCTAAATTTAATGCAGCAGCTCATAATGTTATAAAGGGGACTAATAGTTTATTTGGTTGGTTGGCTGAGGTATGGACCAAAAGATGGCTTACTATAGGTGATTTGGAAATGCCTGACCTCCCTTGGTTTTCTGTGGATGAGGGGATTCAAAGGCTGAGGGAGCTTGGAATGCTGGAGTGGATTTGCCATTTGGGAACTTCTCCTCCACAGTGGACACATCCAGAGGATGTTCCCTTCTCTCTTACTTTAAGAAATAAATTTGTGAGGGGGGCACCATCATCCTTGAAGGGCTCTGCTGTTGCTATCCTCTGTATGCCAGAACTTACAGTGGGAGACGCAATCGATCAATTATTGGATTTGGGTGTTATGGGTATTCTTGGTTCCCGTAACAAGGGTCAGGTGTCGGCTTTCAATCGTAAAAGGCAAGGTAGTTGCACCTATTATAATGGAGAGCAGAGGAGGAACGATGAGCAGAAGGGCTTGACTTGTGCAGATTTATGGCATTGGCTGATTAGTCATGGTGTCCCCAGAAGTCAAATAGACAGGAAACCCACCAAATTTCTATTGGATTTGTATAAACAGAAAAATTCAAGAATTGATATACCAGAGTCTGACTTCAATCGTAAAAGTGGAGAATCACAGCCTCTCAACCAGTTCCCAGACTTGAGTCAGTTTACTGACCCAGAACCCCTTGACTGTTGGGGAGACCAGGTCCCCTTGAGGAAGGTCTCTGGTATAGAACCGAAAAGTTCTACTGTTAATCTTTCCTCCGTCCTTCCCCAAAGGGACCTACGGCCTTTCACTAGGGTGACTATACATTGGGGAAAAGGAAATGATAAGATTTTTAGGGGACTGCTGGACACTGGGTCTGAGTTGACGTTAATCCCAAGTGATCCTAAACATCATTGTGGTCCTCCGGTCAATGTAGGTGCTTATGGAGGTCAGGTAATCCAAGGTGTTCTAGCCAAGGTTCGACTCACAGTGGGTCCCGTGGGTCCCCGTACTCATTCTGTGGTTATCTCTCCAGTCCCTGAATGTATTATTGGTATGGACATACTCAGTACTTTGCAGAACCCCCACATTGGTTCTCTGGTCTGTGGAGTCAGGGCTATTATGGTGGGAAGGGGAGTCAGGGCTATTATGGTGGGAAGGGCTAAATGGAAGCCATTAGAGCTACCTCTCCCTGGGAAAATAGTGAATCAAAAACAAAATCGCATACCTGGAGGGATTGCAGAAATTAGTGCCACAATCAAAGACTTGAAAGATGCAGGGGTGGTGGTTCCCACCACATCTCTATTTAACTCTCCTATTTGGCCTGTGCAGAAGACAGATGGAACTTGGAGAATGACTGTTGATTATCGTAAACTTAATCAAGTAGTGACTCCAATTGCGGCCGCTGTGCGGGATGTGGTTTCCTTGTTAGAGCAGATTAACATGTCTCCTGGTACCTGCTATGCAGCCATTGACTTGGCCAATGATTTTTTCTCTGTACCGGTTCATAAGGACCACCAGAAGCAATTTGCCTTCAGCTGGCAGGGCCAGCAGTATACCTTCACTACTCTGCCCCAGGGGTATATCAACTCCCCAGCCCTGTGTCATAATCTAGTGCGCAGGGATATTGATAGACTTTCTCTTCCGCATGGTATTACTCTGATTAATTTTATTGATGACATTATGTTGATTGGGCCGAGCGAGCAAGAGGTAGCCACCGCTCTGGACTTGTTGGTGAAGCATTTGTGTGCCAGGGGATGGGAAATAAACCCAGCTAAAATCCAAAGGCCTTCTACCTCAGTGAAATTTCTAGGAGTCCAATGGTGTGGGGCATGCTGAGATATTCCACCTACAGTAAAGGATAAACTGTTACATCTGGCCCCTCCTACAACTAAGAAGGAGGCACAATGTCTGGTGGGCCTGTTTGGCTTTTGGAGGCAACACATTCCTCATTTGGGTGTGTTACTCCGGCCTATCTACCGAGTGACTCGAAAAGCTGCTAGTTTTGAGTGGGGCCCAGAACAGGAGCAGGCTTTGCAGCAGGTCCAAGCTGCCGTGCAGGGGGCTCTGCCACTTGGGCCCTATGATCCAGCAGACCCTATGGTACTGGAGGTCTCAGTGGCAGATAGAGATGCTGTCTGGAGCCTCTGGCAAGCCCCCATGGGTGAGTCGCAGAAGAGGCCCTTGGGATTTTGGAGCAAGGCCCTGCCATCATCCATGGACAATTACTCTCCCTTTGAGAAGCAGCTCTTGGCTTGCTACTGGGCCTTGGTGGAAACTGAGTGCTTAATCATGGGCCACCAGGTTACCATGCGACCTGAGCTGCCCATTATGAGCTGGGTTCTCTCTGATCCATCAAGCCACAAAGTTGGACGTGCGCAGCAGCAGTCCATTGTCAAGTGGAAATGCTACATACGTGATAGGGCCCGAGCAGCTCCTGAAGGTATGAGCAAATTACATGAGGAGGTGGCCCAGATGCCCGTGGGTCCTACTTCTGTTATAGTGCCTTCTGTTCCCCAGTGTGAACCTATGGCCTCATGGGGTGTACCATATGATCAGTTGACAGAGGATGAGAAAGCTAGGGCTTGGTTTACAGATGGTGCTGCATGATATGCAGGCACTACCAGAATATGGACAGTGGCAACCCTGCATCCTTTCTCTGGGACATCCCTGAAGGACACTGGGGAAGGGAAATCTTCCCAGTGGGCAGAACTTCATGCAGTGCACCTGGTTGTGCACTTTGCTAGGAGGGAAAAATGGCCAGATGTACATTTATATATGGATTCATGGGCTGTGGCCAGTGGTTTGGCTGGATGGTCTGGGACTTGGAAAGAACATGATTGGAATTTGGCAACAGAGACATTTGGGGAAGAGGTATGTGGATAGATCTCTCCAAATGGGCACAAAATGTGAAGATATTCGTGTCCCATGTTAATGCCCATCAAAAGGTGACCTCAGCAGAGGAGGAC
>PVJS01011984.1:0-44686 GCA_004027185.1 Glis glis | reverse complement strand
AGGGATAGCTTGCAAAGATCTTCTCCCATTCTGTAGGCTTTCTCTTTAGGCTCTTGATGGTTTCCTTTGATGAGCAGAGGCTTTGAAAAGTGGTTATCTACCTGTAGAAAAATGGGACTAAATCCTTACCTCTCACCCTGCACAGGAGTCAACTCAAGATGGATTAAAGACCTGGAAGTTAGACCAGAGTCTGTGAAATTATTAGAAGAAGGCATAGGTTCAACACTCTAACATATAGGCACAGGTAGAAACTTTCTCAACAAGACTTCCAAAGCACAGGAAATTAAAACAAGAGCTAACTCTTAAAAGGAACTTGATTTCTTTCTTTGGAGGAATCTGGGACTTGTTCCTGAATGTTGAACTTCACTGGTTTCTCTGATTTGCTAGCAAATCAATAAATTTCTTTTCCCTCCTTCCCAAATGCTTATCTAAATTATTTGATTTGGCAAATTGGGGCAGGTATTGGAATTTGGTTACACAAATATATTAACAACCAGGACTTCATTATCTCATTAGTCATTAATTTCAGACCAACCAAGGATTGAATCGTCTTTTTTCTTTAATAAAACTGTCTCATTTTGTTCTTTCACAGTTATTTTTATTTATCTAATTATTATGGTATATTACAAATTTAACTCTGCTTTCAGGATTCTTACCCACATTTTTACTTCATACATAAAACCAGCACAATATTTCAAAAACTAAACTCTAATTAGAGTTTGGAGTTAATTATTAATAGAATAATGGTACCTGCTAGTATCCATAAACCCACTGTAAGAAAAAAATCAGGCAATAATGGTAAACTATTCATAACTTCTACCTAGTGAGAATACAAAAAAATATTATTATTATTATTTGTGTGGTTCTGAGGATTGAATTTCCTAGGGGGATTCTACCTCTGAGATACATTCTCAGCCCTATCTTTTTTTTTTTAATTTTGAAACAGGGTCTTATTAAGTTGTGGAGAGCCTCAATAAGTAGCTGAGGCTGGCCTTAAACCTGTGATCCTCCTGTCTCAGTCTCCCAAGTACTGGGATCATAAGCATGTGCCACCATGCCCCGCTTTAAGACAAAAAATTATGTAACAGCAAAGCATGCTACAGAGACTGTGCCAGAGCAGGTTTAGGTGGAACCGGCAGAAAAAAAGTAGGATGATTGAGCATAATGAGTATTGGATTCATATTAAACCATCTACAAAAGAAAAAGAGAATCCCACACCCTATGGGGAATATTTGGAACAAGTCTGAATTGTGTGGTTTCAGATATTGACAATGGGAGTATCAAAATAAAAGGATTGAGTTTCAAACTTGCAAAAGTCATTGCTTCTGGGGTATTGAATTTACTTGAATAGAGAAGGTGTCTAAGTTTGACTATAAAGGGAAATAGGACAAAAAAGAGGGGAATAAAAAAGAAAGCAACAAAACAGAATAATAAACAGAGGACTTGCAATACCAAATGACACAAATTATTAAATCTTTAAATATTTAGTTGTTTTGATGTATGTATGTTCTGAGTTTTTGACTTTTTTATTTGATGTACTTTTGTAAATATTTCATGTAAATAATCATTTAAAATACATATATTAAGTTGCAGTGTATTGTTTTAGTTTTTATCTGTTCTCAGTTGCTCTTTAAGAAAAATTTTCATCTTGAGAGAAATGGCTGACCCTTGAGCTGAGGCAAAAAAAATACAAGACTTTCCTGGGATAGCTATTTCTCCACAAAAAAGTAAAAAAATGATTAAAAAAAGATGGGTTCATGCAATATATTAGAGCTGGCTTGTCAATGCTAATTGTGCACATTAACCAAATTGTTTTATATTTATTTCCTATTTTATTAAATTATTTTATATTCATGTTATTATAGTAATTAAATTGATTAGGCATTACATTTGACTTTGCCAATGAAAGAGATAAGTGTATGTGTGTGTGTGTGTGCGTGTGTGTGTGTTTTGTGTTCATGTGCTCAAAGATCAGTCATTTCTCCCAAAATGAAAATTCTCCTTAAAGAACAATGAAAAGCAGAGAAAAACTAATACACTGTAATCTAAATTAGATATTTTAAATAACTGTTTATATAAATGTAAAAATGTCTCAAATCAGCAATTCAAAATCTCAGAAAACAGAAATAAAAACAAAAATCACATGATCATTTGAATAGACGCTAAAAAAGCACTTGACAAAATCCAAAACCCATTCATGATAAACACACAGCAGAGAATTGGAATAGAAGGAACATAACTCAACATTATAAAGGCAATATACAATAAACCCACAACCAACATCATATTGAATGGGGAAAAACTATGAGACTTCCCCTTAAAAATTGGAACAAGATAAGGATTTCCACTATTACCATTCCCTTTCAATACAGTACTAGAGACTCTAGCCAGAGGAATAAGGCAAGAGAAAGAAATCAAAGAAGTGAAAATAGGAAAAGAACTGAAACTATCTCTATTTGCAGATGACATGATATTATACTTAGAAGACCCAACAAACTCAACCAAAAGGCTTATAGAACTGATCAACAAATTCAGCAAAGTGTCTGGATACAAAATCAACCTTAAAAAATCAGAAGCTTTTCTGTATGCCAATCATAAATCCACTGAAAAAAATTCAAAAAGCTTTTCCACTCACAATATTGCCCCAAACAATAAAATTCTTAGGAATAAACCTAAGCAAGGAGGTAAAAGACCTCTACAAGGAAAATTATAAAACATTGAAGAAAGAAATTGAAGAAGATCTTAGAAGATGGAAAAACCTCCCATGCTCTTAGATAGGCAGAATAAATATCAAAATGGTCACTCTACCAAAAGTGATCTACAGATTCAATGCAATACCCATTCAATTTCCAAGGTCATTCTTCACAGACATCAAAAAATCAGTCCTTCAATTCATTTGTAACAACAAAAAGCCCAGAATAGTCAAAGTAGTTCTTAGCAACAATAACCATGCAGGAGGCATCACAATACCTGACTTCAAACTATACTACAGAGCCATAGTAATTAAAACAGCATGGTATTGTCACAAAGACTAATGGAGCAGAATAGAAGATTCAGAAACAAATCTGCACACTTACAGCCAATTGATTTTTGACAAAGGAGCCAAAAACATACACTAGAAAAATGATAGCCTCTTCAACAAATGGTATTGGCAAAACTGGTTAACCATATGCAGAAAAATGGAAATAAGCCAGGCATGGTGGCTCACGCTAATAATCCCAGTACTTGAGAAGCTAAGACAGGTGGATGGCAGGTTCGTGGCCAGCCTCAGCTACTTAGGCCCTCTGCAATGTAGTGAGACCCTGTTTCAAAATAAAGAATAAAAAATAGGGCTGGGGTTATAGCTCAGAGGTAGAATACCCCTGGGTTGAATTCCCAGTAAAAATGGAAATAAACCCCACTTTCTCACCCTGTACAAGAATCAATTCAAGATGGATCAAAGACCTGGAAATTAGACCAGAGACCTTGTAGCTACTTGAGGAGGGCATTGGTCTGACACATAGGCACAGGCAAAAAATTCCTCAACAAAACTCCAAAGACACAAGAAGTTAAAAAGAGAATCAATATGTGGGATTGCATTAAACTGAAGAGCTCTGCATAACAAAGGAAATAATCAAGAACCTCAACAGAAGGCATGGGAGAAGATTTTTGCCAGCTACTCCTCTGATAGAGGACTAATATCTAGAATGTACAGAGAACACAAGAGACTCACCACTAAAAACACCAACAACCCAATCAAAAAGTTGGCAAGTGAACTAAATAGACACTTCACAAAAAAAGAAATACAAATGGCCAATAAATGTATGAAAAAAAAGTTCAACATCATTAGCAATCAGAGAGATGCAAATCAAAACTACCCTGAGATTTCACCTAACCCTAATTAGAATGGCAATCATTTAGAACACAAACAACAACAAATGCTGGTGAGGATGTGGAGAAGTAGGAACTCTAATACATTGTTGGTGGGATCGCTCATTAGTGTAACCATTTTGGAAAACAGTGTGGAGGATCCTCAGAAGACTGGGAATGAACCTACCATATGACCAAGCAATACCACTTTTAGGTATCTACCCAAAAGAATGGAAACCAAATTACCAGACTAATGCATAAGTATCTATGTTTATAGCTGCACAAATCACAATTTACAAACCAGCCGAGATGTCCATCAAAACATGATTGGATTACAAAACTATAGGATATGTACACAATGGAATTTTATGCAGCCATCATGAAGAACATTACATCATTTGCAGGGAAATGGATGGAATTAGAGAACATTATGCTTAGTGAGATTAGTCAGTCACAAAAAGTGAAAAGTTGGATGCTCTGCCTCCAGACAAAGATGGAGAAAATCTTAGATGAGTAAAGAAGGAGACCTAACTAAGAGAGATGGGAGGGGGGAAGAGGGAAACACCCTAATGCACAGGATATATATACACAAACTTATCAAAATCAACTACTATGTTGGGCATGAGAAGGAGGAAAGGGGGAGGGAATGGGGGTGGGAATTGGGGGAGGGCTAATTGAGAGATGTTTGCATGTATACCTCTACCAGTCTGAAACTCATTAAGATGTATGATTACAATGCAAGAATAAATAAATAAATTATTAATAAATAAGAGTTAAAAATATAAAAATAGCTAAATATGGAAAGAGTTAATAAATTTGAAAAAATATTAAAAAGAGCATAATTATATAAGGAATGGATATTAAGTTATATGTTTCTAAAGAGATAATAAACAGACTGAAATTATCAAAACAAAGGCATCCCAATCTGAACACAGTGGCACATGCCTGTAATCCCAATACTTGGGAGGCTGAGGCAGGAGGATTGCCTACTGAATAAATCTAAAAGATCCTGATTATAAAAACAAAAACTTGAAAATAATACACTATAGCCAATTTAATGAAACATAAAGAAAGGGTTTGATAAGTTGTAAATCAGTAAATGGATAGAGGGTAAAAAACATTTTCATTCTAGTAGGAAACCAGTAAAAGTAAAATAAAAGACGTAGAAATCATTATTTGTAATCCTTCATTATAAAGTTGAATCGACAAGGACTATCAAAAGAATCTGTAATTAATGGGTGGAAGTTTGTTGGAGAATGGACACATTTATAGGCTCAAAGTATCTCCTTACAAATTACTTTTAAATAGTGAAAAGAAAATAGTAGTTACTGTGGAGAAACATGTGGTCAAAGTGAAATCACTAGTAATGATAAAATCAACACTACATGTCTCATGATTGATACACAGAGAAAAGCATAGTATTACATCTGTGGTGTCCCAACATCAGACCAACCCAAACTGAGGTTCATTCTACAAATAAATGTTATGCACTCCTAAAAAGCATATCAATGTCAAGGTTATAAGGATAAATCCTGGTATATAAGCTCATGAAAAATGAAAACAAACACTAACTGTTCCAGATTAAAGTAGACTAAAAAGATATGCCAACTAAATGTATAATATAATATGTGATCTTTAACTGGAAGCTTTATAGATTTTTTTCTATGAAGGTTATTATTGAGACAATCGATGAAATTTGGTTGACATCAATAAATTAAGTCAATGTAAAACATAAGCAGGAAATTTTGATCATTGTAGTTTTGATTATGTAAGAGAATCTCTTTGTTTTTATGAAATACACTGAAGATTGAGGAATAAAGGTAAATTATTTTGCCACCTTTTTTCAGATGGTTCAGATAAAAATGAATTATGTAGAAATTAAATTACAAAACACATTGTGAAAATATTGACAATTGGGAAATAAAAGTGAAGGAACATAGGGAATTATTGTCTATTTTCCTAAGTAGAAAATTATTAAACTATGTAGACATTTAGTATCTAGACATTAAATGTCACAATATTTGAACATACATCAAAGTCATTGTGCATATATATATGCACAAAATATACATATATATATTACATGTATATATATATATTACATATTCATATATTTTTGTTGGTTTAAAATTTTTCAAAATTAAAATTTAAATAAATGAAATGCTGGACTCCAGGATTTGTTCTGATTTCCTTAGTACCTCTCTAAGAACTTCAGAATGTTCACAGCCTCCATACATTGCCACCTGTGGTTCAATCTCAGGTTAGAAGTCAGTTCCTCTTGGAATTCTGTTCTGACCTTAAACTGATGTGCTTCCATAGCACCCTCTTTTTATAATTGGCTAGACAGATTATTGATTGTTAGATAAATGGATAAAGATATAGGTAATGATAGCGTAGGTAAAGTGATGGATAGAGATTGTGTATCTGTATGTTTCTCCTGCTAGATATTAAACTACCTAGGTTTTGAACAATGTATTAATCTTATTTTTCATATGGACTAACATACTGCAAATGACCAAAAAGTGTTTAGTAAATAGTTTTACAAATGAACAAACATATATATAAAAATATGCATATGGTCATGTGTAAATGAATATAAAATTGTTGAACTCTACTAAAATATTTTTGTCAAGTAATTTTTATGTAAGCACATCTTAGGGTTTTGCAGACATGTCTCAGTGGACCACTTCATAAATTGAAGTTAGATATCAGAAAAAGTTTTGAAACACAAATAAGTAATTTCAGTCCCTAGCCCAATATATTTTTCAAAGTTTTCATTTTTAGGTTTTATACATTAATAATACTAAGACAATTTCAGAGAAAATATGCTCTATAGACTAAACAAACCAAAGGGTTTTTTTAGTATCTTTTTTCTATAATGGTAAAGTAAAATACAAAATATTCATTGAGCCCTTAATAAGTGCCCAGTTTCTTTTAAGTGTTTCATGTGAAAAATTTCTCAGTCTCCATTATAACTCTAAGCAGTAAGTCCTCGTATTTCAGTTACTTCATATGAAGTAACTGAAACTCAGAAATATGAAGTAATTTGCCTGTTTTAAAGTAGAAAATACTAGATTTAAACCCAGATTCCTGATGAATTCATGTCAATTGATAACAGCCATGTCTGAAATGACAAAACAATAGTAATCAAATACCCACCTCTCCAAGAGACAGAAAAGTCTCATCTACAAAAACAGACCACTTTCTCATTTTTCAGGAAGGGCTGCAAAAGTATATAACACCAGCTTGCCACCTTGAATATAAAAATAAATTTGCTACATAATACTAAGGTGAGGGATTGTATTAACTTTCAGCAGAAACTAATAGTAGAAGGGATTTCTTGGAAAGGGAAAGGAAGAAATGGGGCAGATCTTATGCACAAGGTCAAATAGCTATGTGATAATAAGATATGATAAGTGAATGAAATTATTTCAGTGTTTGAGTTGAAATAGGATAATGAAGAAAGGCTTGCTCATGTGTGACAACAGGATGAATATGAGGTATTAGAAATTGTTGAATTTTTATCTAGAAAGCATTAAAGTGGCTTTGATTTCATAGGTCAGAGTACTAATAATAAAAAAAAAAACAAATAAACCCTACATGAGGTAGGGGCACAGCCTTGTCCCAGTAAACAACTTTTGGCTGAAGAATAAGGGACCAGGAGTAAAAGTCTCCCCATCACACCTCCTCCCAAGATAAACATAGATGGGACTTTCTGGGCAGCCACAACCACAATGAAAGGCCCTTGACTACCAGAGCATAGAATGGCATTCATCTGTCGACAGATGAATGGATCACAAATCCTTGGTATATACACACAATGGAATTTTACTCAGTCATAAAGAAGAACAAAATCATGCCATTTGCAGGAGAATGGATGGAACTCAAGAATATTACACTAAGCAAGTTTAGCCAGTCTCAGAAAAATGAGTAGATGCGTTTTCTCTTATATGCCATCTAATTTCTATAAAAGAAACAATGTGTGTTGAGGTGAGACAGATACAGAAATGATCCTTGTTTTTCACATAGGATAATAATTGAGTCAAAATGGCTGTACATAATTACCAGTGATGTTTCTTTTGGACTCAGTGGACTAAGTGAGGAAAGACAACAGGAGTCTTGGATGTTCAAACATGGTTTTGCAATTGAAAGTAAAGTTTAGGAGCTGGAATTCTAGAATCAACTGGTTTAAATATTGACACTGTCATTTCTGTCTTGGCCATGTCCCAGTTTCTCAGTGCACATTTATATATGTAAAATGGAAAAATAAAATGTGCTTTATAGAAGAGTTTCTGATATATAGTAAATGCTGGTATTAACAGAGGTTATGTTATTTTTAAAATAAAAACCAAGGCTTTAGAAAAGAAGGGTTAATAAGCAAATAAATGAAGACTAATGTGTAACAAAAATATTCTGGTTTCAATGAGCAAGAAAAGAATTAAACATTGTACCATACCATTTTTGTTGTCCTGTGAATAAAGAGAGATTAATAATAACTAAACCTAAGCCTGACATAGTGTTACATGCCTGTAATCCCAGTATGTCAGAGGCTAAGACAGGAAGATCTCAGGTTTGAAGTCAGCCTCAGGAATTTAGTAAGGCTCTCAGCAACTTAGCAAGACCCTGTTTCCAAATAAAACATAAAATAGGTTGGAGGTGTAGCTCAGAGGTAGAATGACCCTGGGTTCAATCCCTAGCCCCATACACACACACACACACACACACACACACACACACACATACACAAAACAAATTTTTTTTGGAAATACCACTATTAAGCACAGCTGTATTTTAAAATTTGAGCAGAAAGAAAGGAATGTTGCATTAAGATGAACTATACTAGATGAGTACCTTGCTCACAATTGGAGACAACTGCACACAACTAAACTGGGGGACTATGGCTGGGGATAAATGAATTTTAAAAAAAGTGAGTTATGTGATCACTGAAGTACTAGAAATTGGAAGAGAGTTGGGTAAATGCATATAATGAAATGAGTAACCATTTATTTAATGTTCTTGGCACTTTAACAGCTCTCTGACCTTGGAGGTGAGGTGGCAAATTCAGGAGTGTGAAACAATAACGGAGTATAAAAGGGTCAGTGGCTTTCTGGAAGGGATGCTAAACCACAGAGAGGACAGGTATATGCCCTACAACAAGCAGTTGCTGCTTTTTTTTCACAGTAAAAAACAGGAGTCACTATGTTTAAAAACAATGTCTTAAATGAGTTGAAATAATATTTTCCAAGGCTGTAATTATGAACATAATATAAAATGACTCTGTTTAGCCTTGCTAAAATACCCTTCTTTAAATGAAAAAATGGCAAGGTGAGAATGAAAAACCAACTTTACATCTGATACATGAACCATAGAATTTTTACTTCAAGCTTTTAAAAGATCAGTAGTAAATGCCAAAACATTTTGGAAATTGTATGGCCTTTAGATTGCATTTGGAAAGACCTTTATTTCTTTTAGTCATCTGTACAAACCAAGGTCATCGTCAAATGTGTTTAGCCATCACATGCCATTGTTATTTTCTACATAATTACTATAGAAAATTCCTATCAATAAATACACAAAGCAACTAAAATGGCAAAGCTCTAGGCATTGTTAAGATTCATAGGGACAGATGTTAGGAAAATTTCTGGGAAATATGATATTTCTGTAACAGGCCAAAACCAAGAAAATAAGGTTTTAACTTGGAATTTGAGAGCTTGTTTGGAGATTCTAGGAAGAGAACTTATCTGCTCTTACACCCTGACCTGAAAAAGAACACTTCACTCTTCTATTGCCTCCTGGATAAGGATATCCATTTAGGCAGACAAAAGACTCCAGAAATCAATGGGATTACAAGTGGTAGCCAAATCAACCACAGATAACAAGGTAACAAGTAAAAAGCCCTTCACAGATTTGCAAGATGATGTGTCAGCACAGATAAGGCTTCAACTAAAGGTCTCCATTAGCTGCAGGATTATTAGGTTGTCCCACAAAATATTACAGTCACAACATTTAGTGAGTTTTCTTTTATCAAAGTGACAGGTGTGAAGGAAGCCTGGTGTCTGCCACCCTAGGGTTGACAATCAATTTCGAAATTTATTGTCTGTGAAGACCTAAGCTAATTTATATAGAATGAATGTTATTAGATTTTTTTATACCATCATGAGATATAAATAGATTGGATGTTAGGTATTGATTCCTATTTTAAGGGAAGTTCCCTGAAAAAGTATGTAAAGGAAGAATATATATTAGAGAAAGGTCATTGCAGGAGGGAAGATGTACTTAAGCCAAAGCTTGGACACAATAGAGAAGTGAAGATCAATGTCTAAAACCTGTGGAGTTTCTTAATAAAGTCAAGAAAATATTTTGAAGTAGTTTGGTGAGTAGAAATGCAGGAAAAAGGAAAACTGGTTAGAATCACAGGTTCTGAGAAGACAACTTCATGAACTTTGTAAGTAAAGTACTTGATAATAGTAGAAAACCTTGTAACATTTTGTTTTGAACTTTCAGCATCAGATTATTTGAGTCTCAGTCTCTTTATTTGTAAAAATTATTTAATGACTCTAGAGGTTGTTGATCAAATTATATATACCTATGAAGGTGTTTTATGAGCAATGTAATATCAATATTTAATAATAAATGTGTTCTCTAAAAATATATAACATTTTGTATAAACACATGAAATTAATTTTTAAAACTGCCATACCTGTGCATTTTGATAATAAGTTTTAAATATAACTCTAATATTATTTCCTCACATAACAATTTTATTCTTTTTTGTTCTTTTGCATATTTTACAGAGGAATAATCAGAGAGTAGATCTCTTTGTAATCTTGTAAGTGTGTTTGTGTATGAATGTTATGTATGTGTGAGTATACCAACATTCATGTCCATGTTGTTAAAAGGTATTCTTAAATACATACTATAATTTGTATGATAAATTATATATTATTAGTGTTATTTTATATTTAGTATATTTAACTTAATAAATAATTCTTTGTTGTATATATTTTAAAATATTTTGATGATGTTATTTTGGTAAGTTTTCATAAGCAAATTAAACATGGCCAAGTGTAGGATAGTATTGAAATCTCTTTTAATGTATTATCATATAATTTGCTAAAGAATTTCTACCAATTTAAACAGCCCTCAGCTTTTTCCAGTGTTCTGAACTGCCATTTTAATAGTTATATTTAAATTTAAAAAATATGTCTTAATTATTATTTGGCACAAACATTATATGAATACAAAGTGAGCATGGTCCAAAATATTATTTAAACCCTTTTATATTGTTATACAGCTTCAACAATTGTTCTTATAGTTATTCAAAAGAATAGTACTTCTTAAGATAGGGCTCAAAAGTATTCTCCACTACTAGAAAATCAAATTGAGATATACAGTGTTATATGTGCAAACAGAGATTTTGTTTTTTTAATGGACAGAAGTATATGTTGTGTTTATAATTTGCTCATTTTTCTCCCCAACTATCTTTTAAGATAGAAGTCATAAATTTTATTTGTATATGTGAAGAAACTAAAATTACAGAATTTTCCAAAGTTTAGAGAGCTCATATGTATCATAGCTCATATTCTATAAAATTAAATTACATTCATTTATATTTCACATTATAATAAATTATATTCCTAGATATTTGACTTCATCAGCCATTTTTATGAGAAATTTTTCATTAAAATTTCAAATTAGCCATTATTTTGTACATGAAAACCATGGATTAGTATTGTTTGTAATCTTCCCTATTTACCCAACTTTCTTCTTCATCATAAAAGTTTTGCCAATTGTTTTCTTGGGTATTGTAGATATATACAAAAATATATAATTTAGCAGAGGTTTTTATAATTAGGATTCATTCAGTCTGGAGAGAGGATTATAGAAAAGAGGGAGAAGAGAGAGAGAGAGAGGATAGAATAGAGAAAGAGACAGACAGACCAACACAAAGAGAAAGGAGGTGGAGGGAAAAGTTACAACTTTGAATTAGTCCACGGTATAGGTGGCAAGGCTCTGACTTAGCGTGGCTATGTAAATTGTAAATAGAAAGGAAGGCAGAGAAAAATAAACTGGACATAAATTCATAAATACTTTGATAAGTGAACAAGAAAGAGGTTATTAATAATGCCTACAATATTCTTATCTGGATGCTTCTAATTGTATAAGTGCACAATACAATAAAAGTTGGAGTCCATATTCATTCCTTTTTCACAATAATGTGTTCAAAACTTATGACACTACCTATGAGGTAGAAAAGACAGATGAGTTGAAGCCAAAAAGATAAGAAAAATTAGAGAGTGAAATTATAAGAAAAATGCAAAGAAAAATTGGGAACCTATAAAGTGCTCATAGTTCTACTGGAATAAAATACTATGTGTGGTGTAAATATGGGCGTGGTGGTGCACGCTTGTAATCCCAGTACTTGGAAGGCTGAGACCGGAGGATCCGGGTTCGCGGCCAGCCTCAGCTACTTAGTGAGGCCCTCCGCAACTTAGTGAGATCCTGTTTCAAAATAAAGAATAAAAAATAGGGCTGGGGGTGGCGCTCAGAGGTAGAATGCCCCTGGGTTCAATTCCCAGTGCCAAAAAAAAAAAAAGATTTCAAGATAATGGTTTTTATTGCTCCTATGCTATATAAAAGCCATTATGCTACAAGTTATTCCCAATATGTTATGTTCTTACTATCTGCCACTTGAGAGATTTTCCATTATTATACAAGTAAGGAAAGCAATGACATTTAATATTGGGGAAAATTATGATTGAAGAAAGTGTAAATGCTCAGCAGATGCTGGTGGTGACCATTATATAGAAAACTATTTTGCACAATTTTATCTTCTGTGTTTGTGTGTGTGTGTGTGTGTGTGTGTGTGTGTGTGTGTGTAAATTGGAGATGGAACCCAGGGGCATCTATCTCTGAGCTACACCCAAAGCTTTATGTTATTTTTAAATTTTGAAACAGTCTTACTAAGTTGCAGAGGGCCTCCCTAAGTTACTGAGGCTGGCTGTGAACCTCAAGTACTGTAACTAGAGGCATGTGCCACCATGCCTGGATACAATTTATCTTTAGAAAATAAAATTTAAATTTTACCAAGATTACAGTGAAACACTGTTTTTTTCAGAGCCAGAAGTACAAGTTCCTCCACAGGCCAAAGTTTTAATCCTTATAATATTTGTGATATGATTAGAACAGTTTTGGAAAATTAATTCTTAGAGGATTTAACCAGGAATTAAAATTTTGTCACTTTCAATGGAAGGTCGGGATCCTAACTCTGAACATTTGATTTGTTTCTTAGTAACTTGGGACAGAGTTTTATAATTATGTCTACAGTTACAAATGGACTGTATATATTTTGATAATGACTTTCCCTTCTATATTGCTATACTTTGGCATCTTTCAATAACCAGTTCAAGTCCCTTATATAAAATGTTTGCATAGAACATATGCTGTGCACATCCTCCTGTATAATGTAGCCCATCTGTAGCTTATATATAATAAATGATACAAATAAATGCCATGTAGATTATTGTTATTTTCTTTTAGAGAATGATGGCCAGAAAAACTCTGCAGATGTTAAGTACAATGTATATTTTGTGAATATGTTTGATTTGTAGTTGGTTGAATACATGGAGGTAGAACATAGAGATATGGAGAAGGTCTGACTACAAGTAATAACATCAAAAGTATCATCATCTTTTGCCCTTTGTTATGAAATTTCAGTGAACCATCAAACTGCTTTCAATTCATACTTATCCTTGAACAAGATACTTTAAAATCTAAATGAAGAATTTAAATTGTGAAATATGATATTATTCTTTGAATTTTTTCCATATATTTAAAAGGAAAGTAAAATGTTTAAAAGTAAAAGTAAATATAAGATAAAAGTTTTAATATTTGCCAAATGTTAGAAAAAACATTTTTGCACCCGGACGTGGTGGCGCACGCTTGTAATCCCAGTCCTTTGGGAGGCGGAGACTGGAGGATCCGGGTTCGTGGCCAGCCTCAGCTCTATCTCTCTCTCTCTCTCTTCCTGTCTCTCTCTATTTAGTGAGGCCCTCGGCAACTTTGTGAGACCCGGTTTCAAAATAAAGTATAAAAAAAAATAGGGCCGGGGGCGTAGCGCGGAGGTAGAACGCCCCTGGGTTCAATCCCTGGTACCGCAAAAAAAAAAAAAAAAAATTTGCAGTACTTGGGATTGAACTACTGAACCCAGGGCCTTACACATGTTCAG
The DNA here is from genome assembly GCA_004027185.1 of Glis glis. Lineage (NCBI taxonomy): Eukaryota > Metazoa > Chordata > Mammalia > Rodentia > Gliridae > Glis > Glis glis. The sequence goes on along the minus strand of PVJS01011984.1, from coordinate 30,609 downwards.
CAAGCATGCTGCCACTAAGCCATACCCTAATCCTTCTTTAAATTTTATTTTAAGACAGCATCTCACTCAATTGCCCAGGCTGGCCTTGAACTTGTGATCGCCCTGTTTCAGCCATCCAAGTAGCTGGGATTACGTGCATGTGCCACTGTGTCAGATTATAAATGTTTTTTTTTTAAGCTGGTGATTATCAAATAGGCATGCAAAGTGCATGTGTTCTATATAAATGCAGTTTAAATGTACTCAGATTCTAGAAAGTGATTGCCTCATCCAGAACATGAAATAAAATTTTGTTTCTTGAGAATCAACTAAAATGAGTGCTACTTAAAAATCAATTGATTCCTTAATGTGCCTAATTAGTGAATTTAACTATAAATATAATTGTCAAGTATAAAATGCACAAAGTTTAAAGTTTAATTACTTTAATTAATATAAATTACATTATATAATTAATATATTAAAATATTGTTCATAATAAAAAGCTACCAGAAGTTGTCTGAGTCTAGAGCTGACTTTAAAGCTCTCTTGTATTTAAGCAAGGGAAAAGGTCAAAGCTTCTTTAAATTACATCTCTGAAGTCCTTTCCTCCATAAGCCAGAGGCTTGATGATTCATTTACTACTTCATCCTTCTACTTTTGAGCTCTCAAAGGAAAAGCACCTCTTTTTATGTAATGGTGGGATGTTATTTTCTATTTGGAGGATACATTAAACAAAAAGTTTAGATAACAAATAATGATTAATCCCACTGTAATTTTATAATACATTCAAACAAACTAATCTGTGGGTTGTTATTTCAAATTTACTATTTTTAGAGGGTTTTTTTCCCAAATTAAGTTGACAAGAAGCCATTTGTATAACTAGGGTTAAATTTAACCAATATGATGCTTTAAGATCCAAATTTTAATTATTTTTGTTTCTGTAAATTTTGAAACTCCAATGGAAGATAATTTATGTCTAAATCTTTTAAATTTATAATGTTAAAAAGTGTTATTTTTATCATAATTATGCTATCCAGCTTCATTAAGGAGTATAGAGTGATCCATTTCAACATTAAAAGACCCAAGATTTTATTACCATCTCTGTTGTTTGTTTTTAATGTATATATAATAAAATGGAATTGTTTTGTATATGTTTATATACATATGTGTATATGCATATGTGTGTGTGTGTGTGTGTGTGTGTGTGTGTGCACAGTTGTGTATAATTCTACAAATTTTGATACAGTATAGGTTTAGGAAACAATTACTGCAACCATAAAACACTGACTAGTTCCTTCACCCTAAACAACTCTCTCTTGCTATTTCTTGCTGCCATGCTGTTCCCTTACCCTTTGTCTGGCACTCTGTAATCTGTTCTTCATAGCGATAGTTTTGTTTTTGGAAACTATCATAAAAATGAAATTGGAAAGTATGCAAGCTTTTGAGAGTGACTATTTTATTCAGCATAATGCCTTTGAGATTCCACCCAATGTTTTATATATATCGATCCTATGTCATTTTTGACTAAATAGCATTTCATTGCAAAGGTATTCTGCTGTTTGTTTTTAAGTAAAATGACACGTTTTATTTACATTTTTGAACAGTTATGAATATTGTCACTATATAAATTTGTATATTTTTTACAATAATATAAATTTTCATTTCTCAATGGTAAATACCTAAAAATAAAATTGCTAATCTACCATTTTATAGATCTTATGGTAAGTTTGTTTTACTTGTGACTTATTAAATAAATGCTTAGTTTCTTTTCAGAGTGGATGTAGCATTTTAAATTCCCAACAGTAATGTTTGAGTTTCTGTTGCTTCATATCCTTTTCTGAACTTAGAAATGTCAATTCTATCATTCATTCCAATAAATGTGTATTAATAGTGGTTTTAATTTGTATTTCCCTAATGGTCAACAAATTGAATATATTTCCATGGGTTATTGTCATTAGTATATGATTTTTGGTGATCTATTGAAGTTTTTGCCTAATTTTAAATTACACTGTTTTCTTACTTTTGCTGTGAAGTTTACTAATACAATCTGGACAAAATTTTTTGTCAAATATGTGACTTTTTGAGCAGGGGATATAGCTCAGTGGTAAAATGTTTGCCTGTCATGGTGAAGGCCCTGTGTTCAGTGATGACCAAAAATAATTTTGCTTTATTTATGTGATTTCTATCATTATATTGCTTGGTTTTTTTATTCTTTCAACAGTATCTTTTGCAGAAAAATATTTTTAATTTTAATAAAGTCCAATTTATCAAATTTACTTTTATGTGTTCTTTTGGTATCATATGTAATAAATCTACCTAGTACAAGTCACAATATATCTTTTTTTTTTTTTTTTGCGGTACCTGGGCTTGAACGCAGTGGCGTTCTACCTTCGCGCTACACCCCCGGCCCTATTTTTTTATGCTTTATTTTTGAAACCGGGTCTCACGAAGTTGCGGAGGCCTCACTAAGGAAAGAGAGACAGAGAGAGAGAGAGAGAGAGGAGAGAGGAGAGAGAGATAGATCGCGCGCACGCGCGCTGAGGCTGGCCGCGAACCGGGATCCTCCGGTCTCCGCCTCCCAAAGTACTGGGATTACAAGTGTGCACCACCACGCCCGGCTACAATATATCTTAAAATATTTTGTTCAAAATATTTAATTATTCATTTAGTATGTAAACATGATCCATTTTAATACATTTTTATTAAGTATGAGGTTTAGGTAGAAATTCTTATTTTTGCATGCCCATCTGAAAGCAAACTTTTTCATTTAATTTATTTTGCTTCTTTGTCAAAATTTAATTCACCATCATATAGATCTATTTCTGAACTGTCTAATCTGTCTCATTGATCCATGTGTTTGTTTATTCACAAATAAGTAATTTAAAATCAATATTGATTTTAAGAAATTTCTTCTTTTAAAATTGTCACCCGGGCATTGGTGGTGCACGCTTATAATCCCAGTACTTGGGAGGCTAAGACCAGAGGATCCAGGTTCGCGGCCAGCCTCAGCTACTTAGTGAGGCCCTCTGCAACTTAGTGAGACCCTGTTTCAAAATAAAGAATAAAAAATAGGGCTGGGGGTGTAGCCCGGAGGTAGAACACCACTGGGTTCAATCCCAAGTTCTGCAAAAAAGAAGGAAGGAAGGAAGGAAGGAAGGAAGAAAGGAAGGAAGGAAGGAAGGAAGGAAGGAAGGAAGAAAGAAAGAAAAATAAAATTGTCTACTCCAGGTATGGTGGCACACACCTGTAATACAAGTATTTAGGGGACTGAGACATGAGGAGTACAGGTTCAAGTCCAGCCTCAGCAAATTAGTGAGACCCTCAGCAACTTAAGAAGATCCTGTTTCAAAAAACAATAAAAAGGCCGGGCGTGGTGGTGCACGCTTGTAATCCCAGTACTCTGGGAGGTGGAGACCGGAGGATCCAGGTTCGCGGCCAGCCTCAGCTCTCTCTCTCTCTCTCCCTGTCTCTCTCTCTCTACTTGGTGAGGCCCTCCGCAACTTTGTGAGACCCGGTTTCAAAATAGAGTCTAAAAAATAGGGCCGGGGGTGTAGCGCAGAGGTAGAATGCCCCTGGGTTCAATCCCTGGTACCGCAAAAAAAAAAAAAAAAAAAAAAAGGCTTGGGGTGTAGATCAGAGTTAGAATACCCCTGAGTTAAATTCCAGTACCTTTGTTTGGCTATTCCAATTCCTTTGTCTCCATTATAACTTTTAACAGTTTTGTCTGTATGTAAGAAAATTCCTGCTGTAATTTTGATTGGGAATGTGTTAGACCTACAGATCAATTTCGACAGTTGACATCTTTACCATCAGTCTTCCAATCTATAAACTAGTAAATTGGTAGAGTTTAATCCGAATCTTTTATTATGCTAAAATATATACATATAATAAAGCTATAAAACATGAAAATTATCCTATTCATATATAATCATGTTAACAATATGATGGCAAATTTAAGAGTGACTTAAAAATATATGTGTTCAGAATAACAGAGTAACATACATTCTGTAAATAATTGGATGTACTTAACTAAGTTACTAAGTTTGTGGTTTTAAATAATATCAATGAAGGCAATTAACAGTAAAAGTGAGTTTCAAAATAAAAAAAAAAAGAAGAAGAGAAAAGAAAAGGGGAATTTAGCCTGAGCACAGTTAGGCACTGGCCCTGTATGTGTGAGGAAAAGGTTAGTGTACCGGCAGTCAAAGGCCTTTTAATCAAAATTACTCCTTTTAAAAATAACCAAAACATCATATAAAATGTCAGTGACAATTCACTGTAAGAGTTAAAACAAGCTTTCATTTCTCACAACTGTCTTATGTTCATTAAACTTCACATGTGCTTTTTTTATTATGCACGTTTTATGGAAACAGAAACTACGTATCTAAGAATTATTCCAAACCTCACAACCAAATGGATATTGTAAAAGTTCATTAAAAAGAAATCATAAAAACTTAAGGTCAGTTTAAAGATGTTCAGTGGCAACAGGAGCACAGTTGTATTTTTTTAAATAACTTAATTTGCTGTGAAAAAAATGGCTGCAGGTTGGAAACTATTTAGTCTTTATGAAGATAAATGAGATGTCTATATTTTTTAGACTGCTATGGGACAAGGAAAATTTAAATTTACCTTACAGGAAACAACAGAACTTTTCTATTTTAGAAAAAGTGACTTTCTTTTTAATTAAATAGAGTAGTTTTATTCTGAGTTTATTCATTTTCATATATTTTGTTGTTTAAAGTCACCTCTTTATTTTGAAGACATAGAAACTTCAAAGACAAAAATTAAAGCATTGGAAAGCAGGAACAATTCCAAGAGTTCATTTATATTCCTAAACACTTCCATGCTTTGTAGAAAATTGGCTAAAATCCATATGCTGTTGAATTATGGCAATTTAGCAATATAAATTATATTCTGAGTAGTCAAATGCATTTTGAAGAGAAAGTTCTGAATACCAACAATTTTTGGTGACCTTTTACTGTTTCAAATTTTCAGATGCCATGCTGGTTTAGGGGAGGGAGGAGAAGAGACAGAGAGGTAGAGTGTAACAGTTGAAATAGTGCTATGTATGTATACAAAATTATTAAACCCAATCTCAAAGATGTGTCCATGGAGGGGGAGGATGGAGGTGGAATCTGAAGTTGTGGGCATGTATGTTTCTAACACTCTATACCCCAGTATGATGTAAAATTATAATTCACCAAATAAATGTATAACTATATTTATATCTATATCTATATATATGTCTGTATCTATATCTATCTATCTATATACCTCCAAAGTGTGTGTGTATATATATATATGTGTGTTTATATAGATATACACATATATATACATGTATATATATATATATATATATATATATATCAAATGAAAACAATGTAAAGAAGGGATAGTGACAAATAATAGAATGATTTTGACATGTTGAAGCTCAGTCTTTTATTCCAAAGTCTTCTAATGCAGAATTTAGCTCATATTAAGAATTTGTTTTTGGAATGGATAAATTAGAAACCATAGTGTCTCTAGGAATCTTATGTTAATTTTCATTATAATTTCTTTAACTAAGGATATAACATCAAATTGTTTTTTACTTTACTTATTTATTATATTGATAAATCATTTTTGTGCCAATTTGAGGGCTCAGTGAGGTCTGATAAAAGAGGAAAGGATAGATTGACAGAGGCAGAAAAGGAAAAAAGAGAAGTTTAAAACATAGAATATGTATCATTTTGATTTGCATTTTCCTGATGCTAAACATGTTGACCATTTTTTCAAATAGTTGCTGGCAATTTGTACTTCTTGTGAGAAGTATCTGTTTAGTTCATTTGCCTGTTTGTTAAGTCAGTTATTGCTTAATTTTGGGTTTTTTAAGTTCTTTATATGTTCTTGGTATTAGTCCTCTGTCAGAAGAGCAGGTGACAAAGGTTTTCTCCCATACTCTAGGCTCTCCCTTAAAGCTCTTGATTGCTTTTCTATTCAGAAGCTTTTCTGTTTGATGCCATTCCCTTTATTTATTCTCAGTATTATTTCCTGAGCTAGAGGAATCCTATTGAGGATATAGCTACCTACGCCTACACATTGAAATACTCCCCTTAAGATCTTTCCTAGCAGCTGCAAAGTTTCTGGTCTTATTCCTAGGTATAAAATTCATACTGAATTGATTTATGTGCAGGGTGAAGAAAGGTTTAGTTTCTTTTACATATGTATATCCAGTTATCCCAGAACCATTTGTTAAAGAGCCTATCTTTACTCCAATGTAGGCTTTTGGCAACTTTACTAAGAATCAGCTGACTAGTTTTAGGTGTTTGTTCCTGTGTTGTTCATTCTGTTCCTTCGGTCTACATGTCTATTTTTATGCCAATACCAAGCTATATTTGTTACTATGACTCTGTGGTATAATTTGAAGTAGAATATTATGATGCCTCCAGCTTTATTCTTTTTGCTCTGAATTGTTTTGTCCATTCTGAGAATTTTGTTCTTTCATATAAGTGTTAATATTTTTTTTCCTAGTTCTGAGAATATCTTTGATATTTTGGTGGAGATTGTATTGACTCTGAAGATCAGTTGTGGTATCTTCTGGTGTCTACTTCAATTTCTTTCTTACCATTCTGTAATTTTTTCTTGTGGAGGTATTTATCTCTTTGGTTAGATTTATTCACACACACATAAATCAATAAATAATACACACTACATAACTACAATCAAAAGTAAAAATCACATGATCATTCCAATAGATGCAAAGGAATCATTTGACAAAATTCAACACATATTTATGATCAATACTCTGAAAAAAACTAGGGATAGAAAGAACTTACCTTAGTATCATAAAGATTATATATGACAAACCCAAAGCCAACATTATACTGGACAGTGAAAACTGAAAGCATTTCCCCTAAAATAAGTTACAAGACAAGGATTTTTGCTATTACTGTTTCTATCCAATATAGGACTTGAAACTTTAGCCAGAGAAATTAGGTAAGAAAATAAAATAAAATGAATACAGATAGGGAAAAAGTCAAATTATTTCTATTTACAGATGATATGATACTTAGATAATACTTTGAATATTTTAAAAGCTACATCAGTAAAATTCTAGAGTTAATAAATAAATTCAGTAAAGTAGCTAGACACAAAATGAACATACAAAAATCAATAGCTTTTCTATATACTAATAATGAATCTGCTGAGAAAGAAATCAGGAAAACAGTTCCATTGATAATAGCTACAGTTCTTAATTTTAGAATTCTTCACACGCTTTCTATGCCACCTTATCAAATAATAATAATATCTTATCAATTTGAGTTTCTTTGCCTGGTAATAGGAGCTATTTTTACCTCACTATAATCAGAAAATATTTATTACACATTGCATATTATAGCATAAACTGTAGCACAGACTTAAAAACACAAAAGACAATTATGCAAAGCTACACATTTAGTGGAAAAAAACATTTTTAAATGTGCTTTTATTAGTGCATTATAGTCTCACATCACAGTGAAAATTAAGTTGGCACTGACATACATGCACACAGCACTTTGTAACTCTCCCCGCCTCCCTTCCCCCCAATACAGAGTACTGAGATTGACATTGGTATATTCTCATATGTACACATGGTCAGGGATAGTAATTCCATTAATGAACTTGATTTTTCCCCTTCCCCTTCCCTTAGACCACTTCCCTGGCTCCACTGAGGCTTCTCCACTATTGTCTGGAGTCCCTCTTGTATCCCAACTACTCCCTAGCTTGCACATATTAGAGAAAACATATGTCCATTCACTTTCTGTGATTGGCTGATCTCATTTAACATAATGTTCTCCAGGTCCTTCCATTTTCTTGCAAATGATTAATTTTGTTCTTCTTTATTGCTGAGTAGAATTCCATTGTGTGTATTTCCCATAATTTCGTAATCCATTCATCTGTTGATGGACACCTAGGTTGGTTCCATAATTTGGCTATTGTGAATTGTGCTATGAACATGGGTATGCATATATTACTGTAGTTTTCTGATTTCAATCCCTTTGAAATGATACCCAGTCTAGCCGAATCATATGGTGGATCCATTCCCAGTTTTCTAAGAAATCTCCACACTGATCTCTATAGTGGTTGAACTAGTTTGCACTCCTGCCAACAGTGCAGAAGAGTTCCTATTTCCCCACATCCTCACCAACATTTATTGTTAATATTTTTAAATATTTTTTCACTTCATTTTCCAGAAATGCTTAATTGTAGTATTCATAATTTATTAATTCATCTGCACATGAGTTTTTCCATAAAATTAATATGACATAGATAGCATGTGTATAAGGAAATTACTTGGTGATTTTTGTATATTAATTAATTTAATAACATCAAAAAATGGACATGATAGATCTAAGACCCTGGAGTGCAAGAGATAATTTATATATTTAGGTGACACAATAAATAGTTAAGTTGTAAAAAATTGGAGTCATGCTCTAATTTACAATGGGTCTATAATTTTGTATTGAAAGAAAACTAGGATCTATTCATCTTCCTTTTTAAATTATTTTTTGTTTTTAATTGATAAATAAAATTATATATAAATTATATATACATATTTATGGTATATAACATGAAGTTTTGATATATGGATACAATATGAAATAAATAAATCAAGCTAATTACGCCATTGCTCACATATTTAATGTTATTTTAGAAAGGATATTTAAAATCTACTCTCAGAGCTATGTGTTGTGACATGCACTTGCAATCCCAGTACTTGGGAGGCTGAGAAAGGAGGATCGAAAGTTCAAAGCCAGCCTCAGCAACTTACTGAGGCTCTCAGCAACTTAGCAAGACCCTGTTTCCAAATAAAAAATAAAATAGGGCTGGGGGTGTATCCCAGAGGTAGAAGGCCCCTGGGTTCGATCCCCAGTACAACACACACACACACACACACACACACACACACACACACACAATTACGCTCAGAAAATTTCAAGAATGCAATAAATTGTTATCAACTATAGTCATCATGTTTTCCAATGAAAATTCTAAACATATTATCTCTTTAACTAAAATCTTATGTCATTTGACCAAGAACTGTTCAGTTTTATTTCTTCTTCTTCTTCTTCTCTTCTTCTTCTTCTTCTTCTTCTTCTTCTTCTTCTTCTTCTTCTTCTCTTCTTCCTCATTTTTGTCCTATACCACTACCTGGTAACCACCATTGTGCTCTCTACATCTATGAGGTTTTTTGTTTTGTTTTGTTTTTTTGTGGCACTGAGGATTGAACCTAGTGGCATTCTACCTCTGAGCTACACCCCAGTCCTATTTTATTTTTATTTTGAAACAGGGTCTCACTAGGTTAATGAGAGTCTCAATATTTGCTGAGATTGTCCTTGAATCAGCAATCTTCCCGTCTCAACCTCCCAAGTACTGGGATTACAAGCATGCTCCGCCACACCCAGCTTACTTCTATGAGTTTGGCATTATAAATTCCACCTATAATTGAGAGATCATGCAGTCTTTTATTTCATGTAGAAGAATGTTTTCCAAGTTTACCATTGTCATGATTGAAATCCAAAATGACATCCAAAGACTCTTGTGTTGAAGGCTTGGTCTCTAATGCGACAATATTCAGAAGTAGAGCTCTTAGAAAGTGATTGAATCCAGAGGATTCTAACCTCATTAATGAATTAATCCACTGATGAGTTTAAACTGATGACATTACTATTGGTGGAAAATATAAGTGGTGAGGCTAGGTTGGAGGAAGTAGGCCACTGAGGTCATGTCCTGTAAGGGGGTATATCTTCTGCTCAGCCCAGCCCTTTCTTATTCTCTCTCTCTCTCTCTCTCTCTCTCTCTCTTCTCTCTCTCTCTCCTTCCTCTCTCTCTCTCTCTCTTTCATCACTACAATGAAGTGAGCAGCATTCATCTGCCATACTTTTTTGCCATAAAGTTCTGCCTTGCTTCAGGCCCAAAACAGTAAAAACAGCTGAATATAGACTGAAACCATGAGCTAAAATAAATCTTTCCTTTTCTAAGTTTATTTTCTCTGGCATTTTATTGCAGTTACAGAAAGCTGCCTAATATAGAAAATTGTAACTGAGAAATATAATCATTTTGACTATTCCTGACATTGTGGTTCAGAAGCCGTTGGAACTGGTTTGCAGGAGGAGTTTAAAAAAGTTTGGAAATTCAGGCTAGAAAAGGCCTAAAATGTTGTAAGTAGCTTAATGGGCAATTGTGATATGAATGCAGAGGACCAGAATGCTGATTGAATACAAACAGTAAAGACTATGCTTATGAAGTTTCAGAGGAGAATAAGAACTTTTTTGGGAATTAGACTAGAGGTCAATCTGGAAAATAACTTGTATATATTTTGCCCATGCCCTAAAACTTTGTGTAAATCTGAGTTTAAAGGTGATGGATTAAGTATTTTGGCAGAAGAAATTTCAAAACAGCATAATATTCAGACATGGGAATTGTTGGCTGCTTTTGGTGAGGTTTACTATGAGAATGGAGAATAAGAAACTGAGCAAAAGAATTGGAAAAAACTTATGGATTGGTCAGAAAAATGGGTGTGTTTAAAGCTGGAGCCAAAAAAGTTGTGGTTGCTGATGAGTTTAGCAAAATTAAAAAGAATCCAAGTACTTTTCACTAGGACAACAGGAAAGATGCTTTGAAGGCACATTAAGAATTTTCCTGCCGGGCGTGGTGGCACATGCTTGTAATCCCAGTACTTTGGGAGGTGGAGACCAGAGGATCCGGGTTTGCGGCCAACCTCAGCTCTCGCTCTCTCTCCCTGTCTCTCTCTCTCTCTCTCTCTCTCTCTCTCCCTCTCTCCTTAGTGAGGCCCTCTGCAACTTTGTGAGACCCGGTTTCAAAACAAAGCATAAAAAATAGGGCCAGGGGCGTAGCGTGAAGGTAGAACGCCCCTGCGTTCAATCCCTGGTACTGCAAAAAAAAAAAAAAAGGAATTTTCCTAACCCTGGCCATGGAAGGTTTAAATGTGTAAATGTGTAAACCTTTTAAAAAGACAACTTTAAGAGAACATTGGGGTACACAGGGAGATAATTGTCTCTTTGGGATTTATTTTCTCATATTCAGCCATCCAAGCACTCAGAGGTCACTGTAGCTGTGGTCCAAGTGGGCCCAGTTACTATTCCCATTGCCATCAGACCTTGGAGTTATTCACATGGTGCTGGTATTGCAGGAATGCAGGATGCTGGAGTTATGGGTTCACAGAGGTTTCTGCCCAGATTTCAAAGGAAAGGCTGTGAAGCTAGGCAGTGTGATCGGTATCCCTATGGGAGGTGATGGATAGTCTTGAGAGCAAAGCCAAAGTGGTGATGGAGATCCCAGGAATTTAGAGATGCTAGGAATAGGGAAAGTGTTCAATGAAAGGTATAGGCAGAAAGCAGAGCTATCCTAAGACAGAGGCCATGTGGGCTGTAACTGGCAAGGTCAAAGTGGTTGGGCTGCCAAAGTCATTTGGACCTCACATCTTGCAAACCTGTGCCATCGAATACAAACATGGTGGTACAGGAATTAATGTTTGCCCTGCTGGGTTTTAGTTTTCATTTTCTTGGAATCCTCCCATTCCTCCCTTTTGGATTTGAAATGTTTACCTCATGACATTTTATGTTAGAAGTATGTAACTTACATTTGTTTCATTTTTGTTTTTACAGGGGCTTATAGCTAAGTGTTTGCCTTGAGTTTCAGAGAGACTTTGGATTTGGAGTTTCCTGCAATGCTAAAACTGTTGAGACTTTGAAAACTCTTGGAGATATAATAAATGCATTTTGCATTATGAAATGAACACAAATCTATAGGGGCCAGGGGCAGCATGTTAGTATTTAGATCTGGAAGGACAACCACTTATATATTGAAGACTTGTTCCCCAGTGCAGCAATTTCAGAAGTGGGACTCTTGGAAAGTAGGTTGGATCATGAGAACTCTAACATCATTAATGAATTAACGTATTGATGGGTTTAAAGCTGACAGCATCATTATTAGATGGTTGTGGAAACTGTTAGAAGTGGGACCTCTTTGGAGGGAGTAGGCTACTGGAATCATGAATTGAAAGCGTATTTTGTGTCCGTGGCTGCACTCTCTCTCTGTCTCTCTGTCTCTCTCTCTCTCTCAGCTGCCATGAGATGAACAGCTTTTCTCCACCATGTACTTTCACCATGATATTGTGCCTTGCCGAAACCGTGAGCAAAAATAAATCTTTGCTCCAATAAATTGATTTCCTCAGTTATTTTGTTACAGTAATAAAAGGCTCACTGACACATACAGGTTGCTGGCAATTACTCATCTCTTTAAATATTATTAATAAGAAAAATTAACTGAATTCATGTGAAAATCTACTTATCAAGAGGGAAAAATAGCACATGGAGTTGTATAATGATTGATTCCCTCTAAAATGGATTTAATGACATGGAAATGTAATTTTAAGAATCTGTATTTTATTTTTTCAAAATAAAAATATAAAAAAAAGAAAAAGCAGTAAGAAAAAAGAAAGAAGATATCGTTTGCTGGAACAGGTGCCATGGGAAAATGTAATTAAATTTATTTAGAGAAAACAAATAAACTTCTAATTTAAAAAATGATAATTTAGCTGGACATGGTAGCACACACTTGTAATCCCAGTACTTTGGGAGGCGGAGACCGGAGGATCCGGGTTCGCGGCTAGCCTCAGCGCTCTCTCTGTCTCTCTCTCTCCACTGAGTGAGGCCCTCCACAACTTCATGAGACCCGGTTTCAAAATAAAGGATAAAAAAATAGGGCTGGTGGTGTAGTGCAGAGGTAGAATGCCCCTGGGTTCAATCCCTGGTACCGCAAAAAAAAAAAAAAAAAATGATAATTTACTTGCGTAATGCAAAGGAGAAGTGGAGACAACACTCTTAAAATTGAAAAACAAAAAGTCAAAGAAATAAAATTATAAGATGTAAAAATTTTGTAAGATAAGTTTTTCCCATGAAATAAAAAAGTATTAAAGCTATCATAGAATACAGGTTTTCTTGGTTAACTAGTATATAGTATAACAATTAAAGATGTTCATTTATTTTGATATGACTAACTTATAATAGTTAGATATCCATACTTACACCGAAGTCTAAAACAATATAGTCATAAAGATTACTTAATTATAAAGGTATCATGAAGATTTTTTTAAATTTTACTGAAATATTTATTAATCATATTAAATGTGAAAAATTAGATATTTCAAAGTAGAAAATACAAGGGAAACATCAATATTTTTGAGGATAGAACCAGTGAACTATTTTTTATTTTGTGGTACTGACGATTGAACCCAGGGGTGAACTATTTTTTATTTTGTGGTACTGACGATTGAACCCAGGGGCATTCTACCTTCTAGCTACACTCCCAGCCCTATTTTAGTCTTTAGTTTGAAACAGGGTCTCACCAAGTTGCTGAGGGTCTTTCCAAGTTGCTGAGGTTGGCTTCAAACCTTCAATCCTCCTGTCTTCACCTCCTAAATCCTAGGATTACTGGCATGTGCCACTATGCCTGACTGTATGAACTATTATTCTTGATGAAAAGGCACTAAAATATAATCAAGCAAGTTTTATTCAATCAAAAACTCTTTACATGATGAATCAATGGATGAGAAAACGTACACACATAATAATTGTACATATGTGTGTGGTACAGTGTGTTATTTTCATTCACATATATTGTCTCAGACAACATTTTATTGCTATAATTTCAAACAACTGACCACACACCTTAGAGAAAAAGAGATTTATTTGCTCACAGTTTTATTTTTTGAGATTTGGATTTCAGTTCATTTTAGGCCAGTGTCTGTGGATCTCAGGGCAAGGCTGTGGGAAGCAGGGATAGGGAGAGAACATGAGGGTTCTACTCTTACATCATGGAGGCTAGAAGCAAGAGAACCAGCAAGAAACAGAATTCAAAGAGAAAAGCACAGTTCCTAAGGTGACAACTCCAGGGACCCACCTTTCCTAGTCATATCCTACCTGCCTAGGTTACCACAGAGGTAAATACATTACAGTGGATTTATTCACTGATGAGATTACAATTCTCATGACTTAATTGCATAAACTCTGAGCATTAATACATGGTCTCTTCAGGGTACATTATATCTCTAACTATAACATTCTGTCCCTGGCCCCTGAAGTGCTCACACCCATTTCAGAATGCAAAATGCATTTACTATCTCTAACAGTTTCCAAAGTCTTAACAGTTCCCAACATCATTCAAAAGTCCCAGAGTCCAAACTCTCCTCTGAGACTCAAGGTGAACTCTTAGCTGTGAGCCAAAGAAAATAAAAATAAAAATAGAAAGCAAGTTACATGCATCCAATATACAATGGCAAAGAGTACACATTTGCATTCCAAAAGAACAGGGATGTAGAAAGAAGGAATGGAACCAAAAGAGAATTGAAATCCTGCAGGGTAAGCATTTAATCCTACTGCTCCATTTCTGGCATCTGAGGCACATGGTGATGAGATGTAATCTCCAAGGGGCCTTGGCAGCCCTGCCCCTATGGCTTGATTGATTGCAGTAGGCAGCCTCCTTGCTCTTCCAGCCTGGTTCCATGGCTCACAGCTTGTAGCCTTTCATAGCAGTCATTCCATGTTTCTGGCATTTCTAAATTGTGGGGCTTTTTCTTCTAAACATGGCTTCACTCTGATAACTTCACAAAATGCCCCATTTGAGCCTGCTTGCAGGTATTCTGACCCTGCTACATGATGCCTGGCTTCTAAGGTTTTCCTTTGAAATCTGGGGAAAGATTCCATGACTCGTTTTTTCCAGAAAAGCCAGCATTATGTGAGCACCCAAATCACCCACCAACATTAGTGATAGGCACACTTTTTTCAATCACTGTCATTGACCCCTTTTCAATCACTGCCACCAAGCCTATCTGAATCCTGGCTGCCACCAGGCCCTTTTCAATCATAGACACCATCACTGGGTCTTTGTTTCCAGGGTTCAACACTTGGGAGTGAACCACCCCAATCACATTCCTTTCTTTTTTCCCATGCAAAACATTCAGCCTCCCTTTAGCTATCTTACTTTCTTTCACAGCACAATCTCTGTGGGCCCCAGATTTACACATACCTTTCTGGCCAAACTGAAAATCTATAAAGTCTCTCTGCTTTGCTTTTTGTTTCTAAAATTCACTGTAAAGTTGGCTGAATGCAGACATCAATATCCATAATGCAGTTTAAATATGTTGCTGCTTTGAGATTTCTTTCGTCAGTTTAATCAGTCCATCATCTTTAAATTCAGCTTTACACAAAGTTTCAGGACATGGGCAAAATGCTGATAATTTCTTTGCCAGAATGTAAGATGTGTGGTCTCTACTCCATTTTCCTGTAGAGTTCTCTTTGCCCTATGAAATATTCTAAGAACTGTCCCTATCATCTGCCTTTCTAGCCACATTCTGGCCCTTTCAACATCCTCTCACAAACCAGTTCCAAAGACTCACAAAACACATGGTCAGACTTAGATAGAGTAGTGACCCCACTTCTTTGATGCTAATTTCTGTCTCAGTAAACATTCTCACTGATATAATCCAAAAGAGTTGACCAAACAATTTAAAGAAGGAAGATGTATTTGCTCAAAGCTTTTTGGGGATTTGTGGTTCAGGCTTTGTTAGGCTGATGTCTTCTGATCTCAGGGCATGGCAGCGAGAAGCAGGAAGAGGAAGAGAGCACAAGGGCTCTGCTATTACTTCATGGGGGCCAGAAGCAAGAGACCCAGCAAGCAAGGGGATTCAGAGATGAAAACATAGTCCCTAAGGCCAACCCCCCAGGGATCCACCTTCTCCAACTGCACCCTACCAGCCTAGGTTACCACAAAGATATATCCATTAAAATGGATTTATCCAATGATGAGATTACAACCCAAATGACTCAATTTCATCCATTCTTAGCATTAATGCATCAGGGGATATTCTATATCTAACCATAACATATATATCATGAAATATTTAAACTAGGTTATTTAGCATATCCATCAACTCCCACATGTTTACTTTTCTTGTAGTAAAAACATTCAAAATCTGAAGAATATTTATTTTAACATAGCATCTTAATAAATTTATAAGAAAGTCAATGTTTTTATTTTTAAACAAATCTTTGCAAACCCCACCATTTAAGACATTTTTATATTTTTATTAGGAGTTTTAAATTCTTATTTTGATATCTAACCCTTTATATGTCAATGTGGCATATATATAATGATAAGTAAGATATTTTTATATCATGTTTCTAATCCCTATAAATGACTTCCTTATGTTTGCCAAAGTTTCATAGAGCTGTAGTTATATAATCTGGGGTTTGCTTTTTTCTATTGTCATTGGGTTCATCTCTTCAAAGATATTGTACTGCCAGGCATGGTGGCACACGCTTGTAACCCCAGTATTTTGGGAGGCGGAGACCAGAGGATCCGGGTTCGCAGCCAGCCTCAGCTCTCTCTCTCTCTCTCTCTCTCTCTCCCTGTCTCTCTCTCTCTCTCTACCTAGTGAGGACCTCCGCAACTTCATGAGACCCGATTTCAAAATAAAGTATAAAAAAATAGGGCCGGGGTGTAGCGTGGAGGTAGAACGCCCCTGGATTTAATCCCTGGTACCCTCCCAAAAAAGAGATATTGTACTAAACTAACTTCCTTCAAAATATGTCTTGACACCTTTTAAGGGAAATCTACCATCCCAGTTCTTCAGATATCTTGGTTATTTTTGACAATTTATCTAATTCTATTCAAAAAGCACAATTAGCTAAAATGATCAAATTACCCAATCTTCTTCCAATACAGTGGGTCTGTTTGAATAATATTTTGCTAGAAATGGCAACCAAAAGTGTATTGTTGGAGCTTCTCAACTTTAAAAATATTATTATTGATACAAATCTCAGGCAGCTCACTATATACTTATTATAATTAGCAAAATCATAATACTGGCATCAAATGTTGGCAAAGATGTTGAGGGATAGGAACAGTTGTTCACTACTAGTAAGAATGCAAAATGGTATAGTAATCTTGTAAGACAGTCCAATAGTTTCTTACAAAACTAAATATCCTCTTATCATATTATTCAGGTTTCAATCTCCTTCATATTTATCCAAAGGTCTTAAAAACATAGATCCACACCAAAATTTGCCCACAGATATCTATAGTAACTTTATTTATAGATAGCAAAACTTGGAAGCAACCAAGATGTTCTTCAGAAGGCGAATGGATAAAAATTGTAGTAATCCAAATAATGAAATATTACTCAGTTGAATTATCAAGCCATGAGTAACCATGCATATTACTAAGTAAAACAAGCAAATATAAGAAGGCTACATCCTTTATATTATGGTTTGGATTGGGAATGTAACCCAAAGTCTTTTGTTTTGAAAGTTGAGTGCTTAGAGGTGGGTCTTTGGGGAACATGATTATATCATGGGCTCTAACCTGGATCAGAGGAACAATCCATTTAGAGATATATATCTGATGGCATTATTGAGAAGTGGTAGAATCTGTAGGTGTTATGGCCTACTTGTAGGAAGTAGTTCATGGGGGCCATTCCTTGGAAGGGTATATCTTGTCCCTGGCCCCTTCCCCCTTTTTTGCTTTCTGGTCACCATGAGTTGAGCAGCTGTGCTCTGCCATGCCTTTCTGCCATGACATTTCTGCCTTGGGTCCTGCCGAACTCAGACTGAAATCTCTGGAACCATGATCCAAAATAAAGTTTCCTAATTTTTTAAATCTATTTTGTCCCACTGAAAAAAAGCTGACTGTGTTTTTAATGATTGCCATTCTAATTGGCGTTAGGTGAAATCTCAGGGTAGTTTTGATTTGCATCTCTCTGATTGCTAATGATGTTGAACATTTTTTCATACATTTATGGGCCATTTGTATTTCTTATTCTGTGAAGTGTGGAAGCTAGATAGAATGGGACTTAGAAGGGACTCCTGACAAAGAAGAAAACTTTAGATGAACAAAGAACATGACCTAACTGAGGGAGTTGGGAGGGGGGTGGAGGGAAACACACATGATGTATATACACAAACTTAAGACTCAATCACTATGTGGAGCAGGAAAGGGAGGGAAGGGGGAGGGAGTAGGGTAGGATTGGAGGGAGGGCTAAATGAGCAATGTGTGCATGTATGATGCTGCTACCCTGATGTGTATCGAAATGTATAATTACAATGCACCAATAAATGAATATATATAAAAAAAGAAAGAAAGCTGACTGACATGCTTTGCAATTCTATCCATATGGCATCCTGGAAAAGGAAAAATTACATAGTAAAACAATCACAGGTTACTAGGGGTTATATATGGTACAAAGAATTTTTAGATGAAGGAAAATACTTCGATATGATAATGATAGATGCATGTTATACCATAAGATCTTCTATAATAAATGTATTAACTTAATAAATATGATTAAGTGCCTACTGTGCAAAATACTATATAGCCACTTAAGGTATATTAATGATCAAAACAAAAATATTTGCCTCATGGAGTTTATATCCTTTTTCTATAAAAAAAACTAAATATAACCAATTTACATCTTATGTCTTATGCTGGAAGATGAGGAGTACTTTGAGAAAATAAAATCATCATCAAAAAGGATGGAGGTAAGGGTTATAACTATAATTGGGAGGCTATAACTATATCTATAATAAAACATGATATTTAATCCATGCTCTGGAAGAGATGAAGGAGTTAGCCCTGAAGATACTTGAAAAGAGCACTTCAAGTAGAGAAAATAGTCATTGCATGAATTCCAAAAGGGAGCAGGCCTGGAGTTTGTGAGGAAAAGCAAGCAAAACAATGTTAGCCAAGCTAGATCAGTAGGCAATGTTAGAGAGTAATACTTAGTTCCTATTAGAAAAGCATATTAGCAAAGTTTGAGAAATGTTTTGCTTTGCTTAAAGTTTATCCACTTTTTTTTTTTTTTTGCAGTACTGGAGATTGAACCCAGGGGCATTCTACCTCCAAGCTACACCCCCAGTCCAATTTTTATTCTTTATTTTGAAATAGGGTCTCACTAAGTTGTGGAGGGCCTCACTAAAGTAGCTGAGGCTGGGTATGAACCTGCAATCCTCCTGTCTCAGCCTCCCAAGTACTGGGATTACAAGCGTGAACCACCATGCCTGGCAAGTTTATCCACTTGAATTAATTTTTTAGGAGGAAAATAATATACTAACATATTTATTTTAAAACCAAAGAAATAACTAACTCAATAAAAAGATTGAGATTACTTATAACAAGCACAGACATCTTACTGATAATATAAATTTATGTTAGGATAAACTTATAATTACTTTCATTTTACTATGCAAATTTCTTCATCTTCTAATAGTTCATATGTGGCATTTGGTTTTTGGTCAGGAAATATGTTAAAGATCTGGTAAATAATAATCTTGTTTACAAAATAAGAATTAAAATTAATTTACTTAGAAAATAATCAATTATGAAATGTTGACTCATCATCAACAATAACATAAAAACAATATCTTAAACTTATTAATAAAACAAAACAGAAGATTACATTGTCCACTGGCCACTGGGAAATAAATTTAAAAGGTCAACATAGTACATTTGAAACAAAGACAAATTTTAATAAACTCTATAATATAGAAATCTTGAATAATGCAAAGAAAATATGATTTTGAGACTTTCATATTTTTCTTCACCATAATATTGTAATACTCTTAAAATGTTTCCTCTTCTATTTTGGATATTGGCTATTTTAAGTAAGGCAGGAATTGTATAGAATATTTTGACCATCAAAACCAAAGGACTTATAAAAATTCATTCTGATTTTGAATTAAGGATATAGAATTTTTCCTACTTTTTGGCTATATATATAAATGAGAAAAATATATTTTAATAGGATTAGAAAATTAACTGATTATTGCTTTATTAGTCTAAATTATTTTTCTACTCATTCTTTGACTATTCAGAGTGTGAATCATTCCTTTTATTCTTCAAACAGTGTGTATATGGGTAATGCAAGAAGTCTAGAGCTTATTATATTAATCTCATAGTGAGACAATAAAAATCAAGAACTCTTTTTTCTTATCATATGTACACCCACAGCATAAATTTACTGTTGTGTCCAATAAAATAGCCACTAGTCCTATGGGGATATTTATTTTTAAATTAATTTAATAAACAATAAATATTCAGTTTCTTTTTTCCATTAGCTCCATTTCAAGAGCTCATAAACAACATGTGGCCATTATCTGCTATATTGGCTAGAGCATATGCAAAGCATTATTATAGATGCATGGAGTTCAATTGAATCTATTATCATTTAGGCACTAAGATCCAATATAAATACCAACAGGAAACTATCGGATGTCAACTATATGACATATACAGAACTATTTTAAACAGTTATCTCCTTTTTTGACTACTTAAATATGTATTTGGGTAGGATGGTAAATATTAAATAAAAATCTTGATATTATTTATTTAATTACAATTGTGATAATAATATGTAATGTTAGGAGAAAGTACAAGGTGTCATGATCAAGGGAAATGCACATTTCAGTAAATAGGGATTCATTGTAGGCTGCTCAGAGTGAGTCCAAATTTGCTACAAATATTACCTTAGCAAAACCCTTGTATAAATGAATATAGACTGTATGTATGTATTGAGTAGTGATAAAAAATGCATAAAAATTAGAAATGGAAAAATCCAGTTTTTTAAACAAGGAGTTCGGTTTCTCTCTACTGAGTCAAGAGAGATCAAATGAAGAGGAGAGAGATTTAAAGATGTGTGTGTGTGTGTGTGTGTGTGTGTGTGTGTGTGTGTGTGTGTTTGTGATGAATATGTGTGTAAATGAAAGAGAGGAAGATAATGAAAATAATAGAATACAGGGTTCAGACAGTATCATGTACATATTGATGTAACAAAAACAGAAGAATAAATACAGAAGCTTTTAATGGAAATTATTAGCTTCTATCTGATCATTTTAATTTCTATTGTGAAGTAGATACTGAAATTATTTACTGGTGATAGAAAGAAAAAGGTTTGAGGTCTCAAAAATTTTTAAGTAATGTGGAAGAGAAAGATTACTGAATAAATATTGTTTGATTATTAGGCATTATTGAAGACTCAGTTAAGATGTTGGGATCATTAAATTGTATTTGGCACCAATATGTAATATATAACTATCTCATACCCCCAAGTACAGAGATTATAAGCATGTGCCACTACTCCTGATTCACATGAACTCTTGAAACAAAGATCATTGATTATAGGAGCCTGTTGTTGGAGTTTGCATTAGCCCATTAGTGGAGACCCTAGTTATTAGGCAAGTGTCCTTTTGCAGTTTATTGTGAACCCTGCAGTTTCACAAAATTTTTGGATAGCTCCTGTTATAAGCATGAGTGCCTGAGAGCCCCTCTATTATGGCTCCATTTTGTTAAGGTTTTAATTAAATGGTTTCAATTTGGTACTGATTTCTTTCACAATACCATTATTCATACACCCTACTGGTATGTCAGCCATATCAAATATATCCAATAGAACAAGAAATGGTACCACATGCTTGTAATCTGAGTACTTGGGAGACTAAGACAAGAGGATCACAGGTTTAAAGATAGCCTCAGCAAGCCGGGCGTGGTGGCGCACGGTTGTAATCCCAGTACTTTGGGAGGCGGAGACCGGAGGATCCGGGTTCGCGGCCAGCCTCAGCTCACTCCCTGTTTCTCTCTCTCTGTCTCTCTCTCTCTCTACCTAGTGAGGCCCTCCGCAACTTCGTGAGACCCAGTTTCAAAATAAAGCATAAAAAAATAGGGCCGGGGGTGTAGCGCGGAGGTAGAATGCCCCTGCGTTCAATCCCCAGTACTGCAAAAAAAAAAAAAAAAAAAAAAGATAGCCTCAGCAATGTAGCAAGACTCTCAGCAACCTGATGATATTCTTTCTCAAAATGAAAATAAGAAATAAAATAGAGCTGGGTGTAGCTTGGAGGTAGAGTGCCTCTGGTTTCAATCCCACCATAAACAAGTGGTTTATGGTTCGGTACCACCATAAAACAAATGTCACCAATGCATGATTTCCTTAACCAGATTGACTTTCAAATACTTCATTATACTATAACTTGTTTTGACATAAGAAATGTGAGCAAATAATTTAAATTTGGTTTTTTATTTAAAGTGTAGATTATTTCCTCATATTTTCATATAGAAGTTAAGGAATTCTATATTGGGTATCAGAAAAATTATCTGAAACATCAAAGAAGAACTCAGTTGACATTATATTAATATTAAAATAAGATATTATTTACTAAATTGAAATTACAAATAAATTAAAGAATATCAAATAGAAGCTAATAGTAATTTGAATAAATGTGATTTGGATGCATTGAATAATCATGAAAAAACAACATCTGCTGGGTGTGGTGGCATACGCCTGTAATCCCAATACTTGGGAGGCTGAAACAAGAGTATTGGAGGTTCGAGGCCAGCCTCAACTACTTAGGGATGCCCTGTTTCAAAATAAAAATTTAAAAAAGGCTGGGAGTGTATCTCAGAGGTAGAATGCCCCTGGATTCAATACCCAACACCAAAAAAAAAAATAGAATAATATCTATTATTAGTAGAGGAACATAATTTTCATTTGTTCCCACAGTTATTTGATGCATAGTGTTTAATATTTTTCCTTTATTATAAATTTAAACACGTGTAATCTCAAATTTCTAAGGATTATGGATTAAATCAGCACTATGTATCTTCAGGTTCTACATCCATGGTTTCAATAGTCACTCATCAAAAATGTTCAAAAACAAACAAGCAAAAAATTTTTAGAAAAGTTCAAAAAGCAAAACTTGAATTTTCTAGAATCCTAGTACTAGAGTGAATCTACATAAATGAAAAGATGTGTAAGCATTGTGTTAATTAAGAATTGTATGTAATATAAAATTTATTTAATGGATATAGAAGGATGCACTTAAGTTACAAACAAATACAACTATTATAATGTTCAGAATAGTCTAAACTTATTTTATTTATATAGCACTGGACTTGGAAATATCTGTGAAGATATATGGAGGTGGGGACATATCTACATGTATTCCATATTTCTTAAGGAATTTTAGATTGTTGCTGTCTATATTCTCTACCATATCTAATGCAGCATCTTATGCATTGGTGACTACCATAAGATATCAATAGACACACCACCGTTAACCCATTATTTCTCAGCCTTTGTATTCTTTCTTGTTTCACATCTCACTGTGTATCACTGTAAATCTCAATGCCTATCAATTCACTTCTTCCAATCTGTATCTCCTTTGCTTTTCATTTTATCCATGTTTGGGCAATTGATAAAAAAGAAAAAGTAGAAATCAAGGGAAACAAGACAGACATTTTGGAAATGACTAAAATAATTTCTCACCTAATATTTCTATTTTAAATGTGTAAATAGAACTATGATTAAGCTTTGGTTTCCCCAAAATAATGTGATTGATTTTATTACCAACAATTTTCACAGATTAATTTTTAATTACTATTACTAGGAAATTTTCTGTAGTGTAGAATTTTAGTATTTTAGTATTCCAAGTATTTCAAGTGTTTGAAATTGATCTTGTCTGTATTTCCACATTGAACTTAGAGAATGCACATATATGAAAACTAAATTTGTAATATATTGAAGTATAAGAACAAGTTACTCTTGCAATAGTTTATAATTAAAACTATAAACTGGACATGGTGGCATACTGTAATCTCAGTACTTGGATGGTTGAGATTGCAAGTTTGAGATCAGCCTCAGAAATTTGAGGTGACCCTCAGTATGCTTGCAAGACTGTGTTTAAAAACAAAGAAAAAAATAATTAAAAGGGCTGGGGGTGTAGCTCAGAGGTAGAATGCCCTTGGGTTCAATCCCTAGTACCATCACCACAAAAAACAAAAACAAACAAACAAAAAACCTCTAAAATTAAAATTGTATTGTGGCCTGGTTAGTGTATGAACATGGAATAAATGTAAAATTTCAGAAAGTGATGTTATTTATATGTTTAATCTTTTTAAACTGATCTTTATATTCCATTTATCAAGGAAAGTACAGAAGCATAAATTAATACCATTCTGCATTAATTTCTCTTAATGTTGTATTATTTTACTCAAGGAAAATAATACATGCAACTATTTCTACCTTAGAAAATTCTGTGAGAAATGCTGTATAAGTCTGTGCTTTATGAGATCCAAACCTATTTAATAATGTTTATGGCAAAATAGCTTTTGGAATTGTCAAAAAGACCCTGGATTTTATTATTTACTAATTTTCTTCCTTAAAGAAAGCATTGATTATTCTTCTCTAAAATGTATAGTTTTTTAAATTTTATGCTGAGCTATAACTGCTGTGTTAGTTTTTTTACTGCTATGACCAAAATACCTGACAAGAATACCTAAAAGGAGAGAAGGCTCATCTGGGCTCATGGTTTCTGAGTCCATGGTCTGCAAGCTCCAAGACATTTCTCCAATGGTAGAAGAACATGGCAGAGGAAAGCTATTCAGCTCAGTACAACTGGGAAGCCGGGAGAGAGCAAAGGGCTGGTGACATTACATTAGGGGTTTATCTTCTAAACCCCTTCAGGATACATCCCCAGTTGACCTACTTTTTTCCTGTAGATTCTACCTTCCTTTAGTCCAATCATCCATCAGCTCTTCCCTTGATATATTAATCCACTGATGAGGTCAGAGTCCTCATAATTTAATTGTTGCCTAAAAGTCCTACCTCTGACCCTCACTGCAGTGGAGACCATGCCTACACATGAGCTTTTGGGAGGGAATTTTAGATCCAAACCATAACAGCAATAAAAGTCAATATCGTTGTGTTCAATTTTAACAATTATGGAATAGTTTCTCACTAAAATTTGGAAAAATCTAATGTCTTAGGAATTAACATGTTTTACTTTGTTTTGGGTTTAAAAAAGAGGTGAATTAGAATTATAAACCATTATGTTGTACTAATATGATTATTTAATGAATTATTATATTTCATTTTAAGTTTTGCATAATTGGGGCAAGAGAAGCAAAAATTAGAAGAAAAAAATGTAAGACTATATTTTGTAATGCACTATACTATCTAATCCAGGAGAATCATTACATTATTTTTGTGCTACTAGAGATTGAACCCAGGAGCATTCTACCTCAGAGCTATACTCTCCATTGTTTTTATTTTATATATGTTTTAGTGTATTGATTTATTTTTTTTAATATTTTTATTGGTGCATTGTAGTCTCACATCATAATGTAGTTCATAGTGATAGTGCCATACATGCTAACAGGGTTTTGCTACATTCCTGAGAGTCTCACTATTGTTAAGGCTGGTCTCAAACCCTCAATCCTCTTGTTTCAGCCTCACGAGTACTGGGATTACAGGTGTGCACCACCATGCCCTGTGCTTATTATATTTTTAAATTGTTTAGTTCTCTCTAACAACATTTTTTCAAAACATAATAACTGCAAAAAACATTTGTGACAGGAACTCTTATGTAACTGGTCTCAAAGGATGCTGTGTGGGTCCCAAATGAAAACTGCCCATCTTTCCTATGAATTTCTCTGTGAGACAGGGACCAGACAGCCTATAAATGGTGAATAAACTCTCCTTATCCTTCAAGACATAATCTTTACCTGCTAAAAGTCTTTTTTCTACTTCCTCTACTCTTACAATGCATGGAATGTGCCTTTTCTTGCTTTCTTATTCATAAGTCAAATATAAATGCCAAGTGTTTGGACATGCTAAATAGGAAAAGAGTATCTCCCATAAGAAAGAAACTTCTTAAATGCATTATCATAAAAATACCAATTACTGCCTCTACCATTCAATGAAAGGCTGGTTCATTCTTTTATTCCTGGGCAACTTTACTCCTCTTCCAGTCAAGATTGTCCCATTCACCAAAAGGTAAATCCCTTCTCCCTAATTTCTTTTCCTAAGTATTGCTATCTATGGACACTGAGTCAAATATTCCCATATCTTGTATCACCTGTACAAATTCACAACCAAAAAGCAACAAAACATGAAAGGACAAAATAAGCAATTGTTAGTAATAAGCCAAAGAATCACAAATGATAAAATTCTTCAAATATGACAGATCTGATTATTTATAGAAGATAATATAATCTCATATGTTTTAGTTGGGGGGTGACAGATTGATTTCTGTCCTCAGGAACTCAAGATCAGTGAGGTCCTTGGCTTCTGTGGGAGAAAAGAATTTCAGCATGAACCAGTCAGAGACAAAGACAGAGGTTTATTTAGGAAAGGGGGGTATATGTTCAAGGGAGAACACAGGCCATCTCTAGGGAAAGAGCAACTTTGAGGTATTCATAGTCCTTTTTATAGAAGACCCTAAGACAGGGTAGGTAGGGTGCATGACAGGGATGGAGATCTAGAATTCCTCAGAATCCTCAGGTTCCTGACATTGATGGTTGGTGGCTGGGTGGCACCTGAGCTTGACCTTCATTAGGAGGTCTTTGTTTACTAAGAATCTCAGGAATCCAGGTGGGGAGAGGTGCCATTATGATTAAGGGTGTGGGCATAATGAGGATTTTTGCCTAAGAGAGAGAAGCAGGCCCTGAAAGATGAAGATACAGATTATGACATTTCTAGACATTTTTTAGCTTTTTTTTGCAGTACTGGGGATTGAACCCATGGGCATTCCACCTCCGAGCTACACCCCCAGCTCTATTTTTTATTCTTTATTTTGAAACAGGGTCTCACTAAGTTGTAGAGGGCCTCACTAAGTAGCTGAGGCTGGCCGCAAACCCAGATCCTCTGGTCTCAGCCTCCCAAGTACTGGGATTATAAGCATGTGCCACCACGCCTGGCTCATTTCTAGATTTTAAAGCGATAATTCCTGATTCCTTTCCATTTTGTCTTTTTTTTACCAATTATTTTTTATTTTTTTCCTATCTTACTTCAGTTTTATCAATGAAACAATGAGAAAAATGTATATGTAAATCAGAACCTGAGCTTGCACTTAATTGGAGATATCCCTGAAAGGCAGGACTGACCACATAATTAATAAGACCCAGTGCAAAATAAAAATGCAGTGCCCTCTTCTCAAATATTAACAAGAAGACCCAGAGAAATTACATAAATACATGGAGATTGTTAGTCTTGAACTAAAGTGACCGACCCCATCTTGTGAAGACATGTCATTTTGCAGGCCTCTTTGCTGACCAGAAAATTCCCAAGACTTACTCAAATACACTCTTCCCTCTGCTCACCATTGTCCTGCTTAACCCAGCTGTAAAAACTCAGCTAACTTCCCTTAACAACCCCCCTATCAATGACTAACTGAGGTAGTACAGGAGAAATAAAATATTAGGTAGAAAGATGAACTGGGAAGAAAAGGAAAAATGTATTCTAAAATCTAGAAACTTCATAATCTAACTCCACCCTACAAAGTGTGTTCTATGTTAGGAAGAAGCCTCAATAGGCCCACACCCTTAATCTAAACTCCACCCTAAAAGATCTGTTCTATTTTAGGAAAAAGCTTCAATGAGCCAATACCCTTAATTGAAATGGCCCCTCTCCCCACCTGAGATTCCTGAGATGCTTAGTAAACAAAGGATCCATAAGGAGGGAGAAGGTCAGGCTCCACCCAGGGAACAACCATAGATGTCTGTGGAGAACCTGAGGATTATGAGGAAGTCCAGACCTCCACTTCTGCTGTGCAACTCTACCTACCCCATCAAGGGGGTTCTATAAAATAAGAACTGTAAAATCCACTGGGACTCACTCTCACTTGGACCCTCATGTTTTTCACACACACTCCTGCACTCACACTCGCTCTCTCCCTCTTGAGATTGCTCACATTCTCCCTGAAACATGTATCCCTCACTTTCCTAAATAAACCTCTGTCTTTGACTGGTGCATGCTGAATTTCTTTTATGCCACAAAAGCCAAGAACTCCATGGAACTATTGTATTTTCCTATGACATAACCATCACTCTCTCCTGCTCCATAAAATTCCCCCTTAAACAACCAATATAATCTTCTAGTCTGTATGCAGACATAGACTCCACCCTTTCATAGAGACACAGGTTTTAGCCCAATAAAGCCTGTATGGTCATTGAGCCATCTCCCATCATCTCTTCCCCCAAAACCTTTCAAAGATTGAATACCACACTTTGGAATGAGGACTAAATCAGAGAGAAAATAAGGTGAGAAGTAATACAATTATGAGAATCAAATAAAAATGGGAGACACAACATACCAAAATCTCTGGGACACATTGAAGGCAGTATTAACAGAAAAAATAACATTGAGTGCTAACATAAGAACAGAAAATCGACAAATAACCTAATGAAACACCTCAAAGCCCGTAAAAAGCAGGAAAAGTCTAATCCCAAAGCCAGTAGAAAAGAGAAAATCATTAAAATCAGAGGAGAAATCAACAAAATAAAAAACAAAAACAAAAGATTAACAAAGCAAAGTTGTTTTTGAAAAAATACACAAGATCAACAAACCCTTAGCCAACCTAACCAAAAGAAAAAGAATCAACCAAAATTACTAAAATAAGAGAGAAAAAAGTGATATTACTACAAATCATGTGGAAATATAGAGAATCATCAAAAATTTTTGAAAAATTATACTCCAGTAAATGAAAAATGTAGAAGAAATTGACAAATTTATAGACACATACAACCTTCTTCAATTGAATCAAGAGGTTATAGAAAATTTTAACTGATGAATGGCAAGTAAAGAGATTGAAACAGCAATAAAAATCTCACCATCAAAGAAAAGCCCAGGTCAAGATGAATTCCCAGTTGAATTTTTAATACCTTTATAGAGGATCTAAGCCCAATACTTCTCAAACCATTCAATGATATAGAAAGAGATGTAATTCTCCGAAACTAATTCTATGAAGCAAGTATCACCTTAATACCAAAGTGGAATAAAGAAAGCTCAAGAAAAGAAAATTACAGAACAATATCATTGATGAACTTGGATAAAAAACTCCTAAACACAATACAAATGACACACATTCAATACTGTTATGGGGAGACATGCTAATTCTGAGGGGTCCTTGGCCTCCATGATGAATAGGAATTTCAACACATGACATCAGAAAGAGGCAAAGGTTTAATTAATTTAAGAAAGGTAGGGATACAGGTTGGGGGTCATCTCAAGATGGGGAGAGTGAGTCTCCCTGCACATGTCCATCCATCCAAGTGAGCAAGTCCGTGTGCTTTCACAGTTCTTTTATTGGAGGGGATAGGTAGGGTCGCACAGTAGAGGGCAGGACTTCCTCTTAGTCCGCAGTTTCCCTGGCAACAGATAGACAGTGGGGTCTGACCTTTGTCCTCCTCACCCAACCTATTTACATTAAGCATATCAGGTGTGGAGAGGAGCCTGCCTGACTGAACATACCCTATAGGGTGAAGTTAGATTATGAACTTTCCAAATTTTAAATTTCTATTTTCCCAATGTTTCCTTTCTACCTAATATTTCTATCTTTTCTATTCTACCTCATGATTCCCCCACCAAGACTTTGGTCCCTTAATCTTAAGGAGGTTGCCAAAGGGCGAAGGTCCGACTTCTGTAATTTCTTCTCAGCTGACAAGGGACTGTAGACTCTACCTATCCAGGGACCAAAAGTCTCATCCTAACTGATCTAAAGGAGATGTGGAAAGGCCAGGGTTTTTGATTGGCTGTGGAACTATCAACCTCTGATGTTCTGGAAAAGAGGCATAAACATATGAGATATGAGCCACCAACATCAGCAATTTAAACAATAGAAGAGCATTCTGATATAAAGTATACTGGCCAAGAAAATGAGAATTTTTTTTTTGCAGTACCAGGGATTGAACCCAGGGGCCTTCTACCTCTGCGCTACACCCCCGGCCCTATTCCTTTATACTTTATTTTGAAACTGGGTCTTATGAAGTTGTGGAGGGCCTCACTAGGTAGAGAGAGAGAGAGAGAGACAGAGAGAGAGAGCTGAGGCTGGCCACGAACCCGGATCATCCGGTCTCCGCCTCCCAAAGTACTGGGATTACAAGTGTGTGCCACCACGCCCGGCAGAAAATGAGAATTTTATTCCACCTAGATTTTAACCAATCACTTTTTTATAAGGGTGACATCTACCAAGGTAATCCAGATGAACTGGAAGTGGGTTTCAGCCCACAAATTTATCAATACCTCTGGTGTATTGTTGTGCTCAACCCAGGAGAAAGTTTGTTTTTCCCTGGAAGAATGATGTAGAAATTAGTAGACAAATGAGTTGACATCTTTTAGTCTGGATAGACATAATAGATAATAGTTATAAGGAAAAAATCACAAAAATAAAACACCTGATTCAGTGTTTTGGGGTTCTTTTAAACCTTTTAAAGGCTCACAGGTATGGTGTTCCCAGGTCTTAGTGTCTGGAGACTTATTCCTGACCTCAGAGTCTTGATTCTGTAAAGTCTCAAGAGGTACAGGTTTAATTCTAGACATATGAATCCAGGATTTGTGTTCCTGTAGTTTAACAGCTGTGGGACACTCTGGGAGAACTAAGAAGGCTCGGGTAAAGATTAGCTCTCTAAATCTATAAGTTAAATCTTTTGGCCTTGAGGGTGCCATCAACCCTAGTTACAATACATATCTCTTTAGAAAAGGCATAGGAGAGACAAGCACAGCAGAGGATTAAACTCCCATATCTAAAAGAAAATTGATATCTTTACCTGCCA
>PVJS01011983.1:0-44685 GCA_004027185.1 Glis glis | reverse complement strand
AGGTGGGGGGGAGGGACACCAAGAGCTGTGTGCATGTATGTTAACACCAAACTGATACTCATTGTGATGTGAGACTACAATGCACCAATAAAAACATAAAAAAGTGACAATAATAATGCATTTATTACTGAAACACTATTGTATTATAAATAAATTCCTCATGTTAAATTATGCTCCACGCTTTAACAGAAATTCAATTACTGAAATAAAAAAAAAGATGGTGTATTTGCCAAGTGAAAAAAAAAAGAATTGACAAGATCACAAGGGTGCTGTACCTAACCTCTCTAGATGCACCATAACCTGACACCTGGAAGAAAACTGCATATAATCTTAAAAGAGGTGACATGGTAGTAGAATGCAAAGCAGGATAAAGGGTGGGCCTTCCTTATATAGAAAGCAGCATAAAAAGATATAAAAAAGAGCAAAAAGCAAAAAATGATATATGACAAAGTCAGCAAGGGGTTGGAGTTTTTGTTAATTTTGTTTTATTTTTTGCATAAAATCTTCAAGAAGTGGAAAGATGAAGTTAGAAGATACAGGCTGTAACACATTATTAGAAGACCTTTCATTGATGTATTACTCCATTCATTCGAGTGCTCAGTGGGGTAGATTAAAAACAACTACCCATTCTTTGATACTCCTCTCATTCACAGACAGAATTTCTTTCCCTTAAATCTGAGCCCAATGTTAACAGTTGCTTGATCAGTAAAATTGTGAGGAAAGAAAATAATACCATCTGGGGTTTCTCAGGTTGCTTTCTAAAGAACCATTTTAGAGCCCAGGCCTCTGATAATGCTTTGATTTGGAATGTTGACACCATGCTGTGAGGAAGCCTAAGCAGCCCCATGCAGAGACTCATTATATGATAGAGAAGAATAGACGTTCCCCACCAAATGCACAGATTGAACTCCCAGCCTACAGCCAAAGCTGACTTGCCTGTCATGTGAATGACACATGTTGGAAGGGAATCCTCCAGCCCCAGTTGATCTGCCCCAGCAAATGCTGAATGGAGCAGAGATGAGCCTTCCCCACCGAGCCCTGCCTAGCTTATAATTTGCCAGTGAAAGAAATTATTACTGTGACAATAAGCCACTGGGTTTGGGGTTATTTCTCTATATAGCAATATAACTGGAACAATCAATATTGATTGAATGCTCATCTATTCTTATCATCTAATGCTATGGAGTTCAGATTTTTTGAATTTGGACACAAATTCTCTTTTCTTACCAAACAGTAACCAGGCTTCTCTGAGCTCTCTTCTCAACTAAGCCTCAACCTTGGTTTATAGAAACTATAGACTCTGGACACAAATTATTTTGTCTACAACCCATCTCCCATGTTAAAACAATTAAACAAACACTAGTACATTTTTAACAGGTTCAGGCCACATTCCTAGGACAACGCAGGCTCCCTTAAAGTGTCTTCTTGTGAAAGCTCAGGAATGCCAGAAGAATTTCGTCTTGCTGTAGCATTCATGGCCTGGAAGTGGGCTCCTGACCACCTTTTCTTTGTTTGTTTGTTTGATTTTGCGGTACCGGGGATTGAACCCAGGGGCGTTCTACTTCCGCGCTATACCCCCGGCCCTATTTTTTATACTTTATTTTGAAACCGAGTCTCACAAAGTTGCGGAGGGCCTCACTAGGTAGAGAGAGAGAGAGAGAGAGAGAGAGAGAGAGAGAGACAGGGAGAGAGAGAGACAGGGAGAGAGAGAGCGAGAGAGCTGAGGCTGGCCGCGAACCCGGATCCTCCGGTCTCTGCCTCCCAAAGTACTGGGATTACAAGCGTGCGCCACCACGCCCGGCTTCTGACCACCTTTTCTTAGAACATTTACTAAAATGGGCTTACAATTGTGAATCCTTCCTCTGTTTCTTAGAGAAGTATATGCATCTTTTACAACTTAGGAGTATTTTTCTCAGGGACCTGAAAACCATCCTTTAAAATAAAATCAAGAAAGATAGGCATTTGGTATCCCCAGAACCTGTGAGAGGATAAAAATTTGATTTTGATAATTGCCAGCTAGCAGACACAGCTGGCCTAATTGCATTCACACTCCCTAGTTTTTCACTCTCCTCACTCAGACAAACTCCCAGGTGCCCCCCACACTATTCATTAATGTCCCTCTAAAATGCTCAGTCACCTCTGCACAAATCAAAGTGTGGTTCTATTCATGCTGCACTCTTCCCTATTGCAATTGTACATTCCTGACTAAAATCTGTCCTTACCGTTTCCACTAATGTTCTGGCTTGTTGATCTGGGACAATCCTAAGGAAAGGAGATTTCCCCTTCAAAGGTTTTTCCTACCCAATAGGAAGAACTGTTGATGTAGAGTTGGATTCTGGGCTTCACAGGAAAATAATACAGAAATCAGTTAATGATGGTTATCAGAGGCACAGAAAAAAATTATGGTGACATATGTGTTTATTATTTGCCAAACCACTTCTATAAATGCTAAGCTTCTGAAAGTCTTTGTTGTTCAACAGCTTATTTTGGCAGCTAAATTTAGAACATATGTAGGTGAATCAAACTTAAGGAGACTAGTTGAGAAATTTACATTGCTTTGGGGGAGAGAAGGAGGAAGAACTGGACTAGAGCAGTGTGAGAGGAACAGAGGACAGAAAAATGATGCAGAAGAGGGAACCTAAGTTCTATCAATGCCTGGATTTCCCTAACAGGTGTCTGGATGACTAATAATGACACTATGTGCAATAGAGGAGAACCAGACAGCCAGCAGATGGCAGAAAGAATGCAGTTACACAGCTTGGGATATGTTGAATCTTAGGGCCTGAGGACACAGGTCCATCTTCTGTCAGAACACATTCAAACCTGTAATGCAGGAAGAAGTTTTACGTTAAGGTATAGGCTATATTAATATAACCACACATGCGTTAGTGGAAAGAAAAAAAAAAAGTGGAGGCGATCCAACAGGGAGGGTGTTGATGGAGAAGTGGGAAGATTGAAACCTAGTTAATGCTGACACAGGAAAACTACGAATAAACAAAAATCATAAGAAGAATGAAAAGTTAATAGTATGGATGTTCTAGTTGAAGCAAGAAGGTACAAACCAAGAGGGTATAGATTTGTAAAGAGTGATTAACCCTGTAAGATGCTGTAAAATGGTCTCATTTAATAGGACTAAAAAAGTAATATAAACTATATATAACTATATAAAGTAATATAACTATATGTGCTGGTATTTTCTATAGACCAAACGCCTTCTATATTCAGCAACTTCAAACAACAACCAGTTATTTAGTGATTAGGGGTAGATACTACTGAGTAATTCTAGTCTAGGCCAGACTTGGCTGATCGCAGTTGATCTCAAGTGATATTGCTCACGAATTTAGCGTCAGCTGGTAGGTAGACTGAAGTGAGCAGGGCATCTTCCCACATGGTTTTCAATTCTCCAGCAGTATTTTACTGGCTTGATCATGTGAAATTCACAGTTTCAAAAGGAAAAGCAGATGTACTCAAAGATTCCCAAGGTCACGTTCAGAACACAAGTAATTGCATCCTATCTCTAA
Organism: Glis glis; assembly: GCA_004027185.1. Taxonomy (NCBI): domain Eukaryota; kingdom Metazoa; phylum Chordata; class Mammalia; order Rodentia; family Gliridae; genus Glis; species Glis glis. The sequence continues at coordinate 41,164 of PVJS01011983.1, read as the reverse complement.
CACTATGTTGACCAAGTGAGGTGGAAGGCAGCCTGGATTCAAAGGCTGGAGAAAGAGATGCCATGTTTTATTTGAAAAAGCTGCAAAAAAGTTGTCATGTTTGCAATATATCACAGCACCGGCAGAATTCTCAGCATTCTGGTTACCTGCCATAGCCACAGCCCTTGAGGGATAAAATGGCCTTAACTAGTTATTTTAGTGTGGACTTTACCACGTTGGAACAGAAAGGACATGGAGTCTGGCTGCTGCCTTTCAAGTTCACAGGAGGGTTAAAGATTGAGAAACCTCCCCTGCCCTGCCAAAATAGCAGAGGAAACGCTGTCCCTAGGGGAAAGCTGGGTTTTTATATAAGGTCTCATTTAACCTAACATTCTCATTTTTAAGATGACTATTCAGAAGACTCCTGTTGCTAGTAAGAAAGGCCAGCGGAGGGCAGGCTATTGAGATATCTCCTTCTGCTGAAAACAGTTAAAAAAGCTTCACACAGACAATAGGACAGTGAAGGAATTATCAGCCTAACAAGAAAGGAATAATGAAAACTTGGAGATTTATGTCAGCACAAAAACTGACTTTGCCCCAAAGGTATTTAATTTTCTAGTAGAAGCTTTCTGAGAGTGGGAACAAAGTCAAAGCTGGCATTCACCTAAACTGGGAAGTGTAATAAGACTACTTCTAGGTAACCCGAGATCCTAAAGAGGTGACCTTCAGGCTGCAGGTCAGGGGAGGAGCAGAGCCTGGGAAGAATCTGTCCTGACTGAATGGTGCCCATCCAGTGCTGAACTCCATGCACCAGACAACCTTCTCTTTGAAGAATGAGAAATTAATTCTGAAAATGGTTTTTTTAGACGGAATTTTATCACATCAAAAGTGTGTGCATGTATGATGTTCATACCCTGACATATATCAAAATGTATAATTACAATTTACAATGCACAAAATAAATAAATAAATAAAATTTATTTATGTGGAATATACCACAATGGAATTGTACTCAGCCATAAAGAAGAACAAAATTATGCCATTTGCAGGAAAATGAATGGAACTAGAGAATATTATGCTAAGTGAGATCAGTCAATCTCAGAAAATCAAGGGTCATATGCTTTTTCTCGTATGTGGAAACGAGAGACAAAATAGGAAATAAAAGGGACTACAGATAAATAAGGAGAGAGACCAGTAGAATAGTGGAAGGAGGTTGGGGAAGGAAGGAGGGAGGAAAACAAGGAGAATTGATGAAGGGAAAAGTTCAAATAATGCTATTTCCATATACGAAGGTATCAGTACCAATCTCACTAACATGTATGGTGGTGGGGTGGGTTGCAGGGGGGGGGTGTAGGGTGGGATCTGGAGGGAAACGCGCCAAGTGCTGGGTGCATATATGTTTGTACTACTTTGAACCTCACTATGATGTATAATTACAATGCACCAATAAAAGTATAACAAAAGAAAAAATGATAACTAGGTGCATATGCATGCTAGACTCTATGAGGACAAGTAGAAAAAGGCAGAAACAGAAACCAGAAAGTCTGCAAAAGTCAAAGGAAAGAGACGCAGAAATAATTAGGCACCAACCGTAAAATAATTACGTTGACAATGTTTAATAAGCAAAGGACCAACTTAAAGATATCTGCAGAGGAACTGTAAAATGTGACATAGCAAGTTTACAAAAAACAAACAAACAAAAACTCTGGAATTAATATAATATAAACTCTCTTTGAGTGGGCTTAGCAAAAATCTAAAGATAGCTAAAGCCATTTTTGGTATCTATGAAGATTACCTAGAGTTCAATTCAAAAAGGTCCAAGGAGGAATATACATCAGAGAAATTACTAACAATAAGTGGCACTAAAACAAGGTCTAGGAAGTGTAGTCAGAGTCCCCAACTGATTAGAAAGGGGCTGCCTGGTGGCTTATAAAGCCAAAGAGAGAGGGGCTGGGAATTTCCTAGATCTGAAGACAGTGATCTGTCGATACAAGAAGCCCACAAAGTCCATGCAGGATAATTAAACATAAATTGCAAACAAATAATTACATTAAAAATTCTAAAGAAGAAAAATAAAAAGAACAAAGAAAGACTAAGAGAAAAATCTTCAGAGAGCCTAGAGGTGAACAAAAGAAGGAAAGATTACCTTGAAAGGAGCAAGAGTTAGGCTGACAGTTGACTTATCAATAGCAGCAAGTCTGATAAATGACAATGGAATAATCTCTTTAATGCACTTGAAGACAATGATCACAATCTAGAACATACTTCATGAATGCTGATGAAAAGGGAAGTTTTCACACAAACAATGGTGAGCAGAGTCCTTAGGGCAGACTTTCACTAAAGACATTCTGAAGGATGCACCTTAGGCAGAAGGCAAATGGTCCCAGGTACAGCTGAGGAATGAGAAGGAGAAAAGAACAAAAATAGTGGAAATGTGTGGGGAAAATACATACTGTGAACTGAGTGATCTCTTAATTCAGGAGTTGCTCATTTTTTTTTTTGTAATGTACAGGGCCAGATTGTAAGTATTGTCAGCTTTCCATGCCATCTGGTCTCTTTTGTGATATTTTGTCATTGACACAGACACTACATTAAAGAATAAGAATGTGTCTGGGTGGTCTGGCAGTCATAGTTTCCAGACCCCCAATGTAAGTGAACTTCCAGTTCTATCGATTTAGCTTATTTCTAAGCTTAGGAGGGAGAAACAAAGAATTACAAAAGTTCACATCCTTTCTTTTATTTATTATTTTATTTTAACATTTTCAGGGCTGGTAACCATGCATTTAGCATGATATCTGATCCTTCCCTCTCTGGTATAGGTAAAGCCCTAGGCAGTCAACAAAAAGCATCTGCTTAAATTATTAAACTGTCCCAATTTTAGGAAATAGTCAACAACAATGAGGCCACTAGAATGAGCTTTCTGAAACACAAGACTGATAATGCCATTTCCATGTTTACCTTTTTTATAAATACTTTTCTTGGTGCATTGTAATTATAAATCATAGTGAGGTTCAAAGTGACACAAACATATGCACACAGCACTTGGTGTGATTCTTTTCCCACTCTTCTACCCCATCCCTTTTTATACAGGTTAGTGGGATTGATAAGTGATAACTTCATATATGGATACAGCATTATTTGAACTGTTTCCTTCATCAGTTCTCCTTTTTCTCCTCCCCACTTCCCTCTTCAAATCACCTCCCACTATTGTACTGGTCTCTCTCTTCATTTATCTGAAGTCCCTACTGTTTCCTATTTTCTCTCCAGCTTCCACATATGAGAGGAAACATATGACCCTTGACTTTCTGAGACTGGCTGATCTCGCTTAGCATAATATTCTCTAGTTCCATTTATTTTTCCTGCAAATGACATAATTTTGTTCTTCTTTATGGCTGAGTAAAACTTGATTGTGTGTATATAGTGACTGACAAGTCCCTGTTTACCTTTTCTTGAGGACTTCTCAGTCTGGTCATCAAGCCCTAATTGCTTGTCAAGATATGAGGTCCCTTCTGATTTGACACATCCTTTCTCTAGCCCTTTTCTCTCACCCTCCTGTGCTCATCTCACAATTTACATTGTGCACTACAGTCTCCTGAGTGCAGGGTGTTCATGCTGTGTGGTTACAGGGGCTCCTCCCTCCTGCACACTCCAAATAAAGTAGCTGAAAAGTGCTAGTCTTTCAAGACTCAACACATACAACCATTACCCAAGCAAGTAATGCTATTCCAAATCACCACACAAAGAAACTTTGGGTTCCGATAGTGAATGGTTGAATTCCCTAATCCTCACCTGTCACACGCTATGTCCTTGTTTGTTTTCCGTGTAAAGCTGTGGTTTCCTTGAGGATAACTTATTTCTGTGTCCCCATGGTGTAGAGTGGGCACTCAATTAAATGAGTGTGTTAGTGAATTATTGGTTGAAGAAAAAAAGTACTGACTCATCTTAAATGTATCATAGAATCAATCTCAATCAAAATTGCCCATTAATCAAGTAACTTATAAATATCTCTTGAGCATGATTATAAAGAGGTCAAAATAATCAAAATATTATTGTCTAGTAATTATGGTATTACTCTTTCAGCAATTTAACTGATCACTTGAATAATTTAAGTTATCTGCAATATTTGAATATGCCTTTTTACTGGAATGAATATGTGGAAATACTAGGAATGGGTATAAAGACCAAAGAAATTTTCTTTTATGAAGCCCACACTTTGAGATAATTTAAATATCTATTTCAGGTTACTAGTCATATATATATATATATATATATATATATTACAAGTTCAGAACTAAATTAGGTTACTGATCCCTTTTGTTACATATTTAAACATATTTGTTGCATATTTTAATTTTAAAACATAATTCTAAAAGTTGCTATATATGTTGTTGAGATTTTAGTATTATACTTAATCTTTAATAAGCATTGCATTGTGCAAATAGTAATTTGTTTATGCCTCCCGACATTTTAGTGTGTTTCATTTGCTCATTAATTTAAAACACATAATGAAACAACTGTTGTGATAGTAGTTTCCTCTAATTCTTTTAAAAATAATTGACTTTAAAACAGTTTTACAATATCTGCCTTAATCTTTTTTTAATAACAAATTTGAAACCATGATGTGTGGCTGAGATTACAGCATAATTTTCTGTTATTGCATATTTCAGTAATGTTTAACATTTTCATGTAATATTGAGTTAATTTAATATTGACTAGTGTGAAATGAAATCATTTGGTGTTCATTTGAATGTCACATATATTTTCTTAAATGTTTCATTATAATTTAACAATATTTAATAAGCATTAAAAGAAACTGCTACCTTCGTATTTTCTTTAGTTCCATTAGCATGCTGTGTTTATACCTGAACTGAAATGGTGAATACGATGGTACCAGGCTTTTATGGAGTGGGTGATGGTGTGGAAGTTTTCTTAAGGGTACCTAAATAAATTAAAAGGCTTTAAAATGATTTCTGTTTTTTTTCCTACACTTAAGAAAATCAAATTAATGGTAGATAATAAATATTTTGAGAGGCTTAGAAAGATACTGGTTGAAAAGTTCCCTCTTACGCAATATTGTTAGGCTAGGCAGGGCATTAGGCTCCTGTCAGAGCTCATTCAGTTTACCAGGCTGGTTAGCAAGGAGAAAAATTCTGAAATAACAGAAAAGAAATAGGTGATATGTTAGAATAAATAAGTGGGCCAAGGAAATATTTTGATTGTTTAAGCTGTTCTTCCAGGAAAGAGGGCAGCATGCATTGGCAGTATAGCACACAGCAGGGTCTCAGGTTGCCAAAAAAATAAGGTAAAAGAAGTGAAAGTTGAAAGGTTATTATGTGACTTTATCAGGGCTTTTCACCTCTCTGAGATTTATAATCTGAAAATAAAATTGTTCATAAAATTTATTTATTTATTTATTTATTTTGTTTTTTTTGCGGTACCGGGGATTGAACCCAGGGGCGTTCTACCTCCGTGCTACACCCCCAGCCCTATTTTTTATACTTTCTTTTGAAACCGGGTCTCACGAAGTTGCGGAGGGCCTCACTAAGTAGAGAGGGAGAGAGAGAGAGAGAGAGAGAGAGAGAGCTGAGGTTGGCTGCGAACCCGGATCCTCCGGTCTTCGCCTCCCAAAGTACTGGGATTACAAGCGTGCACCACCACGCCCGGCTTCATAAAATTTAAATAAGGAGATTTGGGCAAGTGTGTTAGTAAACTATTTTTCATTCTAAAATTGTATAAAACTAAGAGGGTATCAAAAAATCTGTAAGGAGCTAAAGGATCCATTGATAATTTGACCAATTTCTTGCTTTATCTTATGGTCAAATGTCATGATTCTGACTCATGGAAGAGCAGAATTTTTGTATCACTCTTAGAAATTCATTGTGAATCCAGTATATGCTCATAAAAATTTTTATGCTTTTATTTTTTATTATTGAACAAAAATCAAAATTATTTTCAGTGTTGACATTTAGCTAGCATATAGTGAATAAACTAGATTCAATATTTCACTCTTGTTATTTTGATTACACATAGTTATGTATTAGATTGCAGCAGCCAAGTAATATTCGTTCCACTCATTGTGACTAAGTGTTTAAGAAGTGAGCACACAGAAGAGTCAGGTAGCTGGTGGTGTCTGTGAAGATGATGACCATGTGGTGGTGATACCAAAGACTTACCTATGAAAGGCCGAGATAAAGTTGAGAAAACACACAAAATAAGAAAGCACTAGGTGTTGAGAAAAACATGAAAAAAAGAGCAATCTTATCCACTGATATTGGAAGTACAAATTTATACAACTTCTTTAGAAAGCAATTTAGCCATATGATAGTAGAGGTGAACAATTTTATAATCTACATCAAGAAATAAATGTTCAGCCGGGCGTGGTGGCGCACGCTTGTAATCCCAGTACTTTGGGAGGCGGAGACCGGAGGATCCGGGTTCGCGGCTAGCCTTAGCTCTCTCTCTCTCTCTCTCTCTCTCTCTCTCTCTCTCTCCTTAGTGAGGCCCTCCGCAACTTCGTGAGACCCGGTTTCAAAATAAAGTATAAAAAACAGGGCCGGGGGTGTAGCGCGGAGGTAGAATGCCCCTGCATTCAGTCCCCGGTACCGCAAAAAAAAAAAGAAATAAATGTTCTATGTATAAAACATTCACATATGATCATAAGGCATGTACAAAAGCAATAATTCTCATTGCTTTATTATTTATAATGAGTTATAAATAGTCTAACATTCATCAGCAGTAATTTGGAAGAATGCATTGTGGTATACTTATAATTGAAATACTGTGTAGCAGTCTGTACCAATATGGATAAAGCTCAAAAACATAATATTGGGTAAAAACAAGGTGTATAATATTACAAATAGTATAATACTATTTCAATAAAGATAAAAACTACAAACAGCACTACATATATTTTTGGATATATAACTATGTAATTAAAATATAATATACGTGTATAGAAATTATTGTTTAAGGATAAGCAGGGGCAATAACCTATATGTTTGGCATACTCTCTGATCCCACCCCATATAGTCAAGGTAAGGGTCTAGGAGAACTTTAGTTTAAAAAATTCCTTTTGTGTGCATTGAATTCCTAGTTGCAATTAGAGGGAGGGAAAAGAAGCAAATTATATATGGTGAAGGTAGAAAGAGACCTTAACTGTGGCTGCAACATTTAATTACCACCATGAATCCACTGAAAAATAAGTCCAGAAAGCAATTTTATTCACAGTAGCCTCAAACATTACTTAGGAATAAATCTAACCAAGAAAGGAAAAGATCTCTAAAATAAAATTATATAACACTAAAGAAAGAAATTTAAGACTTTAGAAGATGAAAAGACCTTTCATGTTCTTGGATAGGTGGAATAAACTTCATCAAAATGGCCAAACTACCTAAAGCAATCTACAAATTCAATGTGATTCCTATCAAAATACCAATGCCATTCTTCACAGAATTAGAAAAAAAGTCCTAAAATTCATATGGAAAAATAAAGGCTCCACAATAATCAAAGCAAATTTGAGCAATAAGAGCCATGCTGGAGGCGCCACAATACTTGATTTCAAATTATACTACCGAGGTACAATAACAAAAGTCACATGAATACTGGCACAAAAACAGACATATGAACCACTGGAATAGAATAGACGATACAGAAACAAATCCTCAGATTTATAGCCAATTGATTTTTGACAAAGGAGCCAACAATTTATGCTGGAAAGAAAGATAGCCTTTCCAACAAGTGGTGCTCGGAAAACTATGTATCCATATGCAGATAAATGAAATAGACTCCAATCTCTTACCCTGCATGAGAATCAGCTCAAGATGGATCAAAGAACAAGAAATTGGATCTGAAAATTTGCTATTACTAGGACCAATTATCTAACATGGCAGATAATTCTTCAATAAGACCCTATGAGATCAGGAAATAAAACTGAAAATCAATACATAGAATGACATCAAGTTGGAAAGCTTTTGCTCAGCAAAGGAAAGCATCAAGAGTCACCTACGGAGTGAAAGAAAATCTTTGCCAGCTACTCCTCTGAGAGAGCACTAATAGCTAGAATATCTAGAGAGTTCAAAAACCTTAACAGTAAAATATCGTGCAACCCAATAAAAATGGGCAACTGAACTGAAAAGACACTTCCGAAAAGAAGAAATACAAATGGCCAACAAATATATGAAAAAAAAAAACCTTTCAACATCATTAGCCATGAGGATAATGGAAACCAAAACTATACTGAGATTCCTTCTAATGCTAGTTAGAATGTCAATCATCAAGAATACAAACAATAATAAATGCTGGTGAAAATGTGGGGAAATAGGAACTCATATACACTGTTGATTGGACTGTAAGTTAATACAACATCTATGGAGGTCAGTTTGGAGGTTCCTCCAAAGACAAGGAATGAACCACCATATGACCCAGATATACCATGCCTCAGTACCTTTACAAAATAATTAAAGTAAGAATACTATAGTGATACATGCATATCCATATTTTAGCAGCATAATTCACAATAGCCAAATTATGGAACCAATATAGGTGTCCATCCACAGATGAATGGATAAAGGAAATGTATTATATATACACAATGGAATTTTACTCAGCCATAAAGAACAACAAAGTTATGTCATTTGAAGGAAAATGGATGGAACTAGATGGAACTATTATGCTAAATGAGATCAGCCAGTCTTAGAATGTCAAGGGTTGAATGTTTTTTCTCATATACAGAAGCTAACAGGAAAAGAGGGGGAAAAAAGGGGGACTTTAGATAATAGAGGAGAGAACAGTAGAATAGTGAAAAGGGATGAGGGAGGGAGGCAGGGAAGGGAAAAGGAAAAACTGATTAAAGAATTACACTGTGCCCATGTATAATGGCATTATTATCAATCTCACTATTCCACACTGGGAGGCACGGGTAGTGAAGTAGGGCCTGAAGGGAAACACACCAACACCTGTGAGCATTTCTTTGTAAGACTTTGAACCTCACTATGATGTATAATTACAATGCACCAATAAAAGTATAAAAAAAGAACTTTTAAACTATGAATAATAACACTGATCTAAACACTAAACAAATATATATCTGAAATGCAAATAAAGTCTCAGAACTCAGGCGAAGAGAAATAATCTGAGATAGTTATTTCTTACTGTCAACACTTGAAAAACCTGATGTTTATTATAATACTTTAATATATAAGGTATAGTGTATACTTTAACATTATACACTTTAATATTATAATACTTTTTGTAATGCTTTAAAAAATCCTACCTGAATGTCTAACATATTTCACCATAAAATTTAGGATGATAGAGAGTTAGGGAAGGTAAGCCACAGAGACACAAATACCAACTGTGTGCTGGGTGGAGTGGCAGAAACCAGGGACTACCAGTCCTGAGTATGGTGCATGATTCACAGGAGCGCCTCTCTTAATGCTTCCTACACTCTATTAGAAACGCAAATTATTAAAGCACTCTGGAAGCTGAAGGGTAAGATTAATTTAAGAAAAGATGAACTAAATTTTACTTGTTAGAGCTTTAAATTGACTCAGCATTCCTGAATAGTAAGGATTCAATTATTCTACAAAGATATATAGAAATAGAATTTTCACTAAAAAGGAGGTGTTTGGAGCATTACTGAGCAGACCATTGCCTAACATAGGAAAAAATCATTCATCTTTGCTCTCTCTCTTTTTCCTGCACTAAGATGAGCAGAACTCATAAGCCTCAGATGTCTGTAAAGCTGGTAAGATTATTAGAGATTCAAGTGAGATTTAGAATCCCTAATTAAATTTTAGATTACAGACTGCAGCTGGCAAACAGGAAAATTATTTTTTTAAAGGAGACTACTTTGGTAAGATTTCGATGAGTAACTATTTCTTTATGGAGTAAAAATCTCAAGATCCTGTAGTAAGTTTGAAACTTGAATGGCAAGACAATCTTCAAAGCTCTCAGTCTGGGACTTTCAGTGGATCGTTATTCAACTGACTGTAACTTTAGTAAAGGGCCTTTTGGAAATTTTGGCTCCTGTTCTAGGACTGGCAAGTATGTGCAGGAGAGATTTCTGGAAGAGCAGCTTTGTTCTCACTTCTAGACAACCTCTAAGAAAGAGGAACCGTGGATTGGACACTGCTATTTTATGCAAACCCCAGCATGAACGGTGGTCAATGGTATCACAGGAGACCCCTGGGAAAGGCTTGTGTGAAACACTCTTCCCACTTCCGTTCTCCCTGAGTATGCTCTTGCACACTCATGGCTCCATTGGCCACCTTAACATCTACAGTCAATGACCCACATATGTCTGCTTCCTGCATCTTTTTCCTGTGGGACTGAGTCATCGTTCCAACTCCTTACCTGACATCTTATGTAGGATAACCCAAAGGCTTTTCAACTTTAACATATTCAGAATATGTTCTTTCACTCCACATAAGAGTTCTGTTTAGTACTCCCAATTTTATTGCCAAGCTGAATTGTTCATCTGGCTGAGCATATACATCATACACAAACTTCTCCTTCAAATCCCATTGATTTTTAAATTAGTACGCATATAAATCCTCCCTCTTATATTTAAATCCTGTTGGTTCTCCCTCCTAAACAGTTCACATAAATCTATTGTTCTCTGCCTCTACCACCCCACCCTAGTCCTGGGTACTATCATCTGTCTCACTGGACAATTTCTATTACCTTATAAATGGTCTATCATGATTTTTTAATGGTCTATTGCTTTCTTCTTATATTTAGCCATTTTATATATGCTATTCATCCATAGGATTACTTGATCAAAATCTGTCTTCCTCTGAAAGGTAAACTCCGTGAAGTTTGGAAACTTGATTATTTTTCTCAGGTTTTTGTCCCAGTATCTTGTCATGGCATTAGATTGTCATCTTGCCTCAGGTGGCCTGAATGCTAGAAAACAATTTCACCTGTATGGTTATGATAATTTTTTTTCAGCTGCAGCAGCATCTCAGGAATAATCTCAGAGCTCTCAAAGATAACTATTTTTAAGTTTGGAAGCACTTATTAAGACAAAATTTTCTGCTATGTGCATTTAAAAAAATCATTTCCCTCTCTTAAAACTTAAAAGAGCCAATCTTCTCCCCAGTCTTTACAGAGACATTGCAAAAGTATCAAATGGGTTTCCTTAATTTTGATCACTTTCCCTTGAATTTGCACCAGAACATATGCAAAAGCACCAATTCAGCAAGAATAGAGAAGAAAATAAACACACCCTGAGTACTTTCCATGCACTGAATCCCACACAGATTATGAGAACAGCCTGTGTGTGTGTGTGTGTGTGTGTGTGTGTGTATGTGTGTTTGTGTGTGTAGTGGATATCTATGGAATATATGGTATATTCCATTAGAAATGCAATTATTTATTAAAAGGGGAAATTATTGATACATACAGTAACACAAATGATTAAAAATATTTTAAAGATGAGGATACTGATGTTACAAGAAGGTCAATTTTCCAAAGACACTCAGCAGTTAAACAGCCAGAAACAAGGTTCTATTTGAGCTCTCTGGTTACATTTCTTCTTTTCTATCTTGGGTGTGTTTTCTTAAAGCAGGGCCGCCCTGATTAACTTATGCCAGGACTATTTAATGACAGAATTGATTTCATATTTAAAGTTTAGAAGGAACTGGCCTCCAACATCCCATATTATTTTAGGGTAGTTTGGATAAGAGATCTTTTCAGCCACAGGCAGGCCCTAATACAGTGATTGTCCATGTTGGCTATATGTGAAATTTTCTGGTGGGATTTTGAAACCAGTATTTCTAAAAGTATAACTCAGATTTCAGTATTTTTAAAGCTCTATAGGGGATTTTGATGTGAAGATTAGGTTGGAAAGCACTGCTAGAATTCTTCCTGGGAATCTGTCTTCATATTGTTTTTTTTTTTTTTGTGGCACTGGGGATTGAACCTAGGGGCATTCTACCTCTGAGCTGCACCCCCAGCTATTTTATTTTTATTTGGAAACAGGGTCTCACTAAGTTGATGAGAGTCTCACTACTTGCTGAGGCTGTCCTCGAACCTGCAATCCTTTTGTCTCAGCCTTCCAAGTACTAGGATTACAAGCATGTGTCACCATGCCCGGCTTATCCTCATATTGTTAAATGTACTGTGGAAATGAACATTAAATATTGGACAGACAACACTTACTCTTTAATATGGGAGGGAACAGCAGGAAGATCATGTTTACTATTTTTATCTGAAAGAAAATATATAAACTTACTTTCTATTTAATAGGCATCATGCCCATTCATTACTAATAAATCCCTTCACCCTCCTTCCTCACCAGAATAGACAAGACATTTTAGGCTACTTAAATAATTTTCATAGAGACGATGCCTTTTTGTATTATTTACATATTCTCTTAGAGATGTGTGTGTACACATTTAAGCAAAGTTTTAATTCAATAACAGCACCAGAACACAATTTTATGCAGAGATTCAGAATAGGCTCACAAAGAAGTCAGAATCGCGCCAGTCCATGTGACGATGTTGAATGTACAGAGGCTGCTGTTTCAAGGGCACAGGTGCATTTAAAGCTACTACACTCACATCCACACAGCCAAAATCACTCAAGGCAACAGAGTAAAGAATGACTTCTATGAATAAAATATAAGCCAAGATTGTTTCTTTTAAGAAAAAAGACATATCTATGCTAAATCATAAAACCAGTTCCTAGGTCTCTTCCCTATAGCCATGCTCCTTGTCTGCTTGGCTTAGTCTGATTGTCATCCTCTTCAGGCAGGCTCTCATTCAGATAACCATCAGGTGATATATGTGCTTTTAAAAAACAGCAGGGAAAGAAGGCATAAATGTGCATTTATTCCATTTCCAATCTGTAACTCATTTCTCTCTTTTCTTCAACCAATTGCTGAATCCTACGATGTCTCCTTTATATTCGGTATATCTTCCCTGTCCTCTCCAGATCCACCACCATTATCTCAACCTTGGGCTGAACTTCTCTCATTTGCAAAACCGAACAGTCCTTTGCTGTTCTTGTTCTCTCTGGCCCTGTTTAAATGTCACTGCTAATGACGTAGGACAATTTGGCCAAAGGATCCTGTTTATTTGAGAAAAAAAAAAAACATAGTGGAAACTTTGGGGGAGGATCCTAGAATATGGATCAGGAAAATTCTTCTTAGCTTCTAAGTGATGTAAAACAAAACGATAGGGCCATTAACTCTCCACTGCCACGCCTCAGCCACAGCCTTTCCTGCCTCTCCCTTCATTGCATTATGCAATTCTATCACAAGCATGAACTGTAAGAGAGATTGAAGGAGACAAAGAAAAGCAAAGATCAAGGAGTATACAACAGAGAATTAGAAAAAATAGGTAAGGTTGAAGAATAAGGAAAGAAAGGCAGAGTAAAGATTATTTTAAAATGAGAAAAAAACCACTTCTGTACTGCTGACTTTTTGAAGAACAAGGACATTTATGAATTCCTAAGATAAGTGTTTAATTGGCAAGTAGACAATTGCATAAATATTGATTCATTAATTATTTTCTGTTTATGAAGAGAAAATAGACATTTAATTGCAAAGTTAGAAAAGTAACCTTTTGTCCTTCATAAATATTAATTTTCAAAATACTTAGAAGACTATTGGCATTGATTTGGCAGATTTGTTTTTGACTCTGAGAATTCCATGCCTAAAGCCAAAAAAGCATTTTTATTAGGCAAAGGCTAAGTAGACTGATAAATTAATTTGAGAATATTCCAAGTTATTTAATACATTTTTTACTTAAAACTCAGGAAAGTAAAAAGAATCAGCCAATATTAATAATTATTAATTTAAAGCTATTTAATTAACAGATTACTATTTATATGCTTATTTTTATAATTAATATTATTAGAGTCAATGAACTCATATGTTAACCATAATGTCTATATCTTTTTTTTTTTTTTTTTGCTGTACCAGGAATTGAACCCAGGGGCGTTCTACCTCCGCGCTACACCCCCGGCCCTATTTTTTATACTTTATTTTGAAACCGGGTCTTATGAAGTTGTGGAGGGCCTCACTAAGTAGAGAGAGAGAGAGAGAGACAGGGAGAAAGAGAGAGAGAGAGAGAGAGAGTGTTGAGGCTGGCCGCCAACTCGGATCCTCCAGTCTCTGCCTCCCGCCTCCCAAAGTACTGGGATTACAAGCGTGCACCACCATTGCCCGGCTTTGTCTATATCTTTTTATACTCAGATATTCAACTGTTTTATAGCCAATATTATGAGAGCCAGTAGTTAACATGCTAATTAATGTGTCTGACCAATGGCAGTTAACACTACTTTATACCCATTATTAGAATTCAGAAACAAAACATCAATTGTCTTCTTAAATGTAATTTATCATATTTGAATTAGTTTAAGTGACTTGACATGGTACAAAATAATCTATTGCCCTCTGGAAAGAGTATGCATAAGGTACTATTTAATAATTCTTTACTATATATTTGTACTGAACATTGATCAAAGATGGTAGTATGCTCTAGTTCTTTTTAATTTTATTTAAAAACTATAATATAATAATGTGCTAAATGAGTGAAATATAGAATTTTCTTTTTTGTGGTGTTTAAAGACCTGAGAATGTTAAGAAATAATGATGAGCATTTGCATAGCTGACAAGCATATTCCTAAACACAAAGAGATGTGTAATGTCACATTTGCATGAAATATTAGCTCTTATCACCACATAATGTATTTCTCATTATACTTTTATGAGCCTACGGGGCTTCATTGTGTTTGTTTTAGAGCATCCACATTTTAACCTAATAGATTGTGATGATATAAACCCAACATTCCGGGTTATTAAGTTCAAATCTATTTTATTTAACTTTGGACTCTTTATAAACATACTTACTAGGTTTGTTAATAAACACCACAATGAACACTTACAGGTAAGGAGATTGACATCAGTTGAATGCTTTCTTAAAGTGAATATCTATACATCTACATATACCTAAATTCTAAGGAGACACATACATAGTATATATAGATATATTGTATATGTATAGTATATATATATATATATATATATCTGTCTATATTGATATTCTAAGTAGACATAGATATAAATAGATATGTAGATATTTATTCATTGGATCCTAAAAACAACGATATGAGATTTCTGTGAATAGTATACTCATTTTTCAAATGATAAAAAGATAAGATTCTCAGATATTAATTTTGCCTAAATTCATCAGTATGAAATCTAAGAGAACCAAATTGGAATTTCTATCTCTCTAATGTCAATTCCTGTATGCTTTAACACTATGTTAAACAAATAAAAACTTAGTTGTTTTATGTTCAAAAGAAGCAAAAACATATCAATACTTTCACTTGTTTTGCAGTCTATTTTGGTTATTAAGAATAAAGTTATAATTTCTGTAAGGATATGACTGAAAAGTTTGGAGGATACCATTTATAATTGTGTTAGTAAACTTTCTGTCACTATAGCAATTACCTGAGATAATCAACTTATAAAGAGAAAGGTTTTTTTTTGTTTGTTTGTTTGTTATTTTTCCTGGCTCACAGTTTTGAGGTTTCAATTCCATGGTGAGTTGACCCTGCTGCTTTGAGGCCTGGGACAAGGAGTACAACACGGCAAGAGGCACAGGGTACAACAAAGGCACTTGCCTCTTGACCAGGATGCAGAAGAGAGGAAGAGCAAGAAACTGACATCCCATGATCACCTCCATAGGCATGTCCCCAAAGGCCTGAAGACCTCCCACTGGGCCCCACCTTTAAAGTCTCCAACACCTCCCCAAAGCAGTAAGCTGAAGGTCACAATTTTTTTTTTTTTTTTTTTGGTACCGGGGATTGAACGCAGGGGCGTTCTACCTCCGCGCTACACCCCCGGCCCTATTTTTTTTTTATGCTTTATTTTTGAAACCGGGTCTCACGAAGTTGCAGAGGGCCTCACTAGGTAGAGAGAGAGAGAGAGAGAGATCGCGCGCACTCACATGCGCGCTTAGGTTGGCCGCAAACCCGGATCCTCCAGTCTCCGCCTCCCAAAGTACTGGGATTACAAGCGTGCGCCACCACGCCCGGCTGAAGGTCACAATTTTAACACATGGGCTTTGGGGGAACATTTCAGATCCAAACTATAGCAATAATCTTCACAGAAAAAGTTAAACTGTTGGTATTTGCAAATGAAATGATCTCATATATAGAAAAACCTAAAAAACTCCTCCCCAAGCTGTTAGAACTAATAAATAAATTTGCAGAATGCCAAACCAATATATAAAAATTGGTTGCATTTCTATATACTGACAGTAAACCATCAAAAAAGATATTAAGAAAGCAATCCCTATAATAGCATAAAAATATATGAATAATTTTAATCAATGAAATGAAAGATCTGTACACTACAGTGAAAACAAAATATTTTGATGAAATGAAATTAAGGAATATATAAACACATAGAAACATATTTCATGTTCATTGATTGGAAGAATTAAAATTTTTAAAATGTCCAAACTACTCAATGAAAGTACAGATTCAAGACTGTGCCTATCAAAATTCCAATGGTAGGCCGGGCGTGGTGGTGCACGCTTGTAATCCCAGTACTTTGGGAGGCAGAGACTGGAGGATCCTGGTTCATGGCCAGCCTCAGCTCTCTCTCTCTCTCTCTTTAGTGAGGCTCTCTGCAACTTCGTGAGACCCGGTTTCAAAATAAAGTATAAAAAATAGGGCTGGGGTCGTAGTGTGGAAATAGAACGCCCCTGCGTTCAATCCCCAGTACCAAAAAAAAAAAAAAATCCCAATGGTATTTTTTACAGAAATTGAAATAAATCCTAAAATTCATATAAAACTATAAATATTCCTACAAAATCACAGCCATCTTGAGCAAGAATGAAGATTGAGGCATTGTATTACCTGATTTCAAAATATACTTCAAAGCTATACAACCAAAGCAGCATGGTACTGGCATAAAGTTAGAATATAGACTGTAACAGAGTACAGATCCCAGAAATAGTTCCATGAATTTATGGATTTATGGCTAATTTGTCTTCAATAAATTTGACAAAGACAAAAAATAAAGGACAGTCTCTTTAATAAATGTGTCAAGAAAAGTGGATCACCATGTGTAGAATGAAACTTTTTTGAGACTTGAAGACTTCTTTTTATTTTATTTGTTGTACTGAGGATTGAACCCAGGGACATTCTACCTCCGAGCTACACCCTCAACCCCGACCCCCTTTTTATGTTTTTATTTTTTGTTTGCTATCTGGTATTTATATTTTCTTTTCTTTCTTTTCCTTCTTTCCTTCCTTCCTTTCTTCCTTCCTCCCTTCTTTTCTTTTCTTTCTTTCTCTTTCTTTCTTTCTTTCTTTCTTTCTTTCTTTCTTTCTTTCTTTCTTTCTTTCTTAGAATGAAATTTGACCACTAACTCCAACATGTCATTGGCATTTCCATAGGGATTTCATTCAATCTCACACTGTATTTAAAAATCAACCCAAAGTAGATTAAATACTTAGAAATTACACCTGCAACTGTGAAACTACTGGGAGGCTACATATGGAAAAGTCTTTTGGACCCTAGTTTGAGTGAAGTTTGTCGATATAACCCTTAATGCACAGGCAACAATAACAACAACACACAAATAGGATTGCATACACCTGAAAGTTTCTATACAGAAAAGGTAACAATAAACAAAGTGAAAGGACACTCCATGAAATAGCAGAAAATATTTACAAGTCATACATATAATATAGGGTTAATATCCCAAATACATAAGGAATTAAAACAATCTGCTAGCAAGAAACAAATAACCCAATTAAAAATAAGAATAACAAAAAGACATACAAATGGACAGGAGTTATATGAAAAAATGTTTACTATCAGTAATCACATAAATATGCACTTCCAAACCACAAGAATATATTACCCCATATCCTTTAGAATGGCTATTATCAAAAAGACAAAAGATAACAAGTGCTGGTGAGGATGTGGACAAAAGGGAAGACTTATATAAGATTTACATACAGTTGGTGGTGATGTAAATTAATAAGTCCATTATGGACAGCAGTATAGATGTTCCTCAAAAAAAAAAAACTGAACTACCATATGATCCAGCAGTCCAATTTCTGAGTATATATCATCTATAAAAAATTAAATGTCTATCCATTGGAAATATATAGAGAAAATGAGGATCTATCTGGAATTTCATGCTAATTGAAGCATTATTTACAACAGCCAAGATATGGGATCAACCTAAGTAACTATGGATGGATGAACGGATAAAGCAAAGGTCACACTGCACACACGACACACACACAAACATAACATTATTCCACATTCCACTTTTAAAAGGAAGCAATCCTATTATTTGCAACAACATGGATAAACCTGGAAAATATTATTCTAAGTGAAAAAAGGCACAGAAAGACAAATACTGCACAATCTCACATGGAAAGCCTAAAAAATGTTGAATCCACACAGTCATTTGGTGTTGTTATTTTGTTCCTGATTTGTCTTCATACCTTTAATGCATCATATAGGACTGAGCAGCAGGTTCCCTGTAATTATCTATTGAGGAAGTCATAGACACTAGGAACAGGTGGCCATTCAGAATCGATTAGGTTAGTGCCAAGTGTTATTCTAACATTTTGTTCTTATCATTGGCTTTAAGTTGAAAGTATGTTTTAATATTTAAAATATAATTGATATAATGTTAAATCAATTGTGCCATCTAATGGACTCCTACGACCCCATTAGATCCCTGAGGCCACAGCAATTCTGTATTTGGGTTATTCAAATAACTACATTAGTCTTTTTTATATTTTTAGTTTTATTCTCCTATTTTTCATATCCTTGAATATAACCTCTAGTCATGAAACGATGTGTAAATATAGAAATATAAATATGTGTAGATGCATATATAAACCATGCACACAGGTATGATAAATATTACAACTGATATTCAGTCTCAACCATTAAAAAATCTATAATATGATTGACAAAGAATATATATATATATGTGAAATATATGTTGTTATGTATATATAAAGGAATTTGTGATGCCTACTAGATTAGACTATTATAAACAATTTATGCCTTTTAAAGTTTACATATTTAATGTTTATCATGGGCAATAGCATACTGCTGTCAAGTCACATAATTTAGAGTAAAGATGGATATAAATATTTTATTGGGCATTAATGCATCATTTGAATTATTACTCTTAGATTCGGAAACTGAGACCACTACAGAATGGCAGGAAATAGATGTGCAAATGCTGAAGTTAGCCTGAATTACAATAAAAATATTATCCACCAAACAAAGATAGACTAATTCAATCAATCTCAGGGGGATTTTTGGCACATAGATTTCAATGAACTCTAAGAATAATATGAATGTAAAATTAATTAGAAAATATACTGAAAATTCTACAAAAGGGGGACATTGACTATACAATTTTCAGCTATGTTTTAAAATTTCTTGAAATGAAAGAAAGAGGACGAAGTAGGATGAAGGACAGAAAGAAGGAGACAAGAAAGAGGAAGACAGAGGGGAGTGTACTTGTACCAGTGGTTAAGAGTAACATCACACACACATATACACACGCACACACATACACACACACACACACACACACACACACACATACACACACACACTCTCTTCAAACTGAACATCAGAAAGATGAAGACTGCCATCAGTAAACAAGAGTATGAGAAATCTCTGAAATAATATAAGAAGATTAAAAAGCTATGAAGAAATAAACAAAAGAAAGCAGAGCTTTAAACTTTTGTATTTTAAGACCCTCTGCCATGGTTCAGCAGTCGAGGAGGCCTCTGTGCAAGGGAGCCCACCTGCTCATCCATTAGTATGACTATTGGCATGATGGGCCAAGACTCCCTTACTCCTTACCATTTTAAACCAAACAGCAGTTATTTCAGAGTTTGATTCAAACTTTCAATTTCCAATTGAAAAAGATAATTAGGAAACTCAATTGGTGGATTGAACCAAGGAATGGATTGAGTGATAAAGAAAGCTAGTAACTAACTCAAAAATGGATGTTTTTCCAGAATTTAAAAAACAGATATATAGTACAGTTACATGAAATGATCCAGAAACAGTGCAAAAACATTATAAATATTAAATTAAATTAAAAAGTCAACATAGAGGGTGACTAGTAGAAGTAGACCAGGGAGAGATCAAGGAAGGTAAAAATATGTTATTGTTATTTGCTAAGTAGATGGTAGTTTAAGTTATTCTTTAAAATTATAGAATAAACATGCATACTAAATACAGATGGGCAACTGTTAGGTATATGCTATATAATGATAAAAACCAGAAAAAAGTGGGGACAAACCACTTGGTTTAGGAAAATAAAACAAATCAAATCACATGATAGAAATAAGACTATAACTCTGTGTGTGTGTGGGTAGGGGGGGTAATAGGGATTTAACCCAGGGTGTTCTACCTCTGAGTTACAACCCCAGACCCATTTTATTTTTTATTTTGAAACAGGGTCTCACTAAGTTGCTGAGGGCCTTGCTAAATTTCTGAGATGGGCCTTGAACCTGAAATCCTCCTGTCATATTCTCCCAAGTACCAGGATTACAGGCTCGTGCTGCCATGTCTGCTATGTTTTTACTTTGAAACAGGGTCCCATTGTTAGAAACAACTTTTTACGGCGTCTAAAGAAACAGCACATGTTCGAAAATTGCTTGGTAAGGCGATTTTACTTTTTTGCAAAAAAGAGTGCTCCCAGATATGAGACAGAGCACGTTTCACAAAGAACCCAGTGGGTCTTATATCCCTAACGCAAGGCTCCTCCTGCGCTGAACTCCTATTGGTTGAAGTTACAGCTTCCCAGTCTTCCCAGTCAGCTATAGGGGGAGATGGGGGAGGGTCGATACCTGTAATCTCTTAAGAGATGTTAATTTGGGGAAGGAATGTAAGTCCCTACCAGGTTACAAAATGGCCACCTAAGTGAAACTACCTCCTTTGACAGAAAAGATACAATTATATTCTCACACCATTAAGTTGTTGAGGCTGGCCTCAAACCTGCAATCTTCCTGTTTTAGCCTCCCAAGCACTGGGATTACAGATGTGTGCCACCATGCCTGGCTTATAAATATCTCTTATGCATTGTCCTTTGCCTTCCCAGACCCACCTGCCCCTTCTCTCAAATACCTCTGTGATATTCATCACTGAGTGGACCGTGTTTAACTTCTACAGATGTGTCCTTACCTGTAGGTTAATGTCATGCTTGGTGCCTCTCTCCCGCCTACTCTTACAAGTGTGTTATTTTTTACATAAGTGCACATAAATCTGCAGGATCATTGCTCAATGACCATCTATGTTCAGCCAGAGCATAAATGTGTGGAGTAATTAACTTCCCATCAACCAGAATTTTGAGTAGTGGGCATCAGGAATGAGTGGACAAATTCTCCTCTCATTCTCTCTTAGGCTCACTATCCTGAGACATAATCATACAGCATCTGGGGGAGTAAGCCTGAATGTTGAGCACCAGCTGTACCTTGTAATGGCTCGATCTACACTCTCTATTGCTTCTTCTTCCTTGCTTTGCTGTGTTCGACCTGACTTTTGCCCCTGGATCACAGTTTCATGTAGCAGAAGCACATATACCTTTGCCTCCTGCCATGCCATGATTTTTGGAGACCCCAGCTTAAGAAATGTGAAACACATTAGACAGTATAAGAATAAATAAGTTCTATATCCTTGTATAGATCAGAGGCCCAAACATTAGGCAATAAATGAATAATAACTAAAAGATAAAAGATATAAAATTAACAATCTCAAATCTAGTTATGAAAGAGAAAATATATAATATTTTCTCTATATTAAATATAACATATATTTAATATATAAATATAACAAAGTTAAAATATAACAAAGGATGATAATAAAATCATAGTAAAAGTATATTGTACAAACTTCAACAAAGAATAAGTATTGCATGAATTTTTTTTTTAAAAAATAACCCATTGCAATACCAGAATAAAACCAATGAATAGGAAAAACTAAAAGAGGTCATAGTGGTAAAAGTAAAATGATGAAACCTTATGTACTTAAAAATATAGCATCAGGCCAGGTGTAGTGGTGCATGCCGGTAATCCCAATACTTGGGAGGCTGAGGAAAGAGGACTGCATACTTGAGATGAGCCTTAGCAACTTAGCAAGACTCTCAGCAACCTAGTGTTAGAGCCTTGAAGACACTTTGTTCCAAATTTACTTGATATTAGACTCAAAATAGAAAGAAATAGTAAATTAAAAAAAAACTAACAATTTGATTTATGTATGTGTTGCTCCTATCATCACCAGAAAGGATCATACCACATATTGAAAGCCCAGGAAAAGATCAAAACTAAAAGTATGATTTCTACCAAATGTGTGTCACTTAATACATCATCACAAAGTTGAAAAATTGCAAGTTGAGCCATTGTAAATCAGAGGGCCATCTATTTAGGATTTCCAGTCTTGATATGAATGGCCTCCCCCACTCCCCTCCTGGGAGAACCGGGAGGTCTCAGCTGAGCTCAGCTAGGAGATCTGCATATCATCACTGGCAGTAACACATTGGAGAAAACTCTTGTTGGGGCACATAATGGAAAAGGAGTTTGTGTTGTGGTAAAAGATGTTATTAGGATATGGGGACTAGATATTCAGGCATTAAGACCAAGGCTGGGAACGGTTGTGAAGAGAAGGTAATTTATTAAAAATTTAAAGGGTTATCTTGTTTCTTCAGAGTGCAAAAACAGGGCCAAGAGTTGGGAATTTAAGAGGTTCTTTCCTGTCTTGTTGAAGGGAAGGGACTGCTAAAAGAGTAGTGCACTGGAGAGAAGACACACTTTCACTCTGTCCAAGTCAGACCTCTCACACACACTCAGTCCCAGACCTGACAGGGAGTTGTGACTAGCTTATATTTTCACAGAGATGTTGGGACGATTTTATCCCTTAAGAGGAGTGCTCTAAGGCCAGGTATGTTGCCTCATGCCTGTAATCTCAGTACTGGGGAGGCTGAGATAGGAGGATTGCAGGTTTGAGACCTGTCTTAGCAACTTAGTGAGGCTCTGAGCAACTTAGAAAGACCCTGTTTCAAAACAAATAAAAAATAAATGAATAAATAAAAGATGGGGGTGTAGTGTGTAGCTCAGAGGTAGCACGTCTCTGGGTTCAATCCTCAATATCAAAATAAATAGATGAATAAATAAATAAGTAAATAAATAAATTTTAAAAATGCTAGTGTGTAGCTCAAAGGTAGAATGTCTCTGGGTTTAATCCCCAGTACCAAAATAAATAAATAAATAAATAAATTTAATAAGGGGTGGTCCAAATGACCTCAAAAGCCTTGTGCAACCCCCAAATTCCATGCTGCTTATTTATAGCCACTCCCTATTGATCTATGAGGTTGTTATCCATAAATGAGAAGCTCTTCAAAGTCATAGAGTGAATAATTGACCACATCCTCATTTCCTTGCTGCTTTGTTCTTTGCTGTCAAAGGCACATTTACCAAAAAAGAAAGCAAAACAAAACAAGTTTATTTCTGGGGGTGATATCCAGGAAGCAATAAACAAAGGATGTTTGACCTTTAGTGATATATTATTTATTAAGCTGGGTAGCAGATATAGCTATTTATTATATTCTTTTAAATTTTCCTTTCATATACTACATGAATTTTTAAAAAGAGCAAGTCTAATATGACACATTTTTAGCATTATATCAACAAAACCCTACATTTCTTAAATGGCAGCAAAGATTCCCAAATAGAAAATATTTCTGAGAGTAAAAATCATATAATTTTAAAAACATGGAGTTATGAGCAAATTCTCCCTTACAGTGGCTTGGGTGCAGCAAGATGTAGTCAATCCTTTGTTCTAGGATTGGGTGGCAGACAAATCATGCTAGTTCTATCAGCAATTGAACTGGGTTACCTCCAAATCACTCTTGGACAACTGTCTGAAAATAAACATTTTGGGATGATTTGCTCTTCCAATACTCATTTAATTTTTGAGGCTTACTGTAAAATAATAAACTTCAAGTAATAAAATTTCATGTTTGAAGAACTTAAAAGTTCAAGTGGTTCTTGGCTTGTTGTTCTCTTCTACCAAACCATTTGTCAAAGAAAATCATTCCTACTGTCACTGAAGAAGAAAGTCACACTTTCCAAGAATAGCACACGATATAAGTCACTTGAATTTCTGTTGTCTTTATTAAATACAGTAAGTATCAAAACCACAAAACATTTCCAGTGGTAGTCTGTGGAATGTTTTACTTGTATTACTTTCTGTGTTGAGTTGCATAACTCTATACATTTTTAAAAAGATAGACTAAAACCAGGCCAGGTTACATGGAAATTTAAGAGAATAATGGAAAACACATTTTCAGGGGTCTGAAGTAGTCAAGATATTACTAGTTTGTGCCATCTTTTGGTTTTAGTGAAAACTGGACTGGATGAAAGAAAATAAGGTGGATGAGAAGTGGAAGACAAAGCAGACCAAGAGCATAGTTTTATTTCAAGTATCACAAAACGACATAGCAGTGTTATCATAAAGGAGAGTGGGCAATGTGCCGGTTTTGGAAAATTGCTCTGATATTAATTTCTAGTAAAACGTAGAAGGCAGTCATTCAGGCAGGGAGAGGCTGTAGCTCTGTACATTCCAAGGGTTCCTTCCCCCCTTCTCTTCTGCCCCTTTGTTCTAAATGATTAACCCATAGTAAGAATGCAGTTAAGGCTTTAGCTCTAAGATCACAGTACACAGCCACACTGGCTGTAATCAGTGCCTCTGTTTCCCTCCTATTCTTTGTGCCTTGGCCACAGTATGAGAAAGGCAAACTCCATGCATTACATCAAAGTGCCCATAGTTGATAGACAACCAATACTGACCAATACAATAGGGGTAAAAACAAGGTAGATTAGTGACCTCTGCACTTAGTAAGTGCACTTAGTAGACTAGAAGGCACCACCTGCCTAAGGAATAAGTTATGCCTAAGAAATAAATTACTAGCTCGTTGCCTTGGTAACGCTGATAAAACCATACCAATGTGAAAAATGTATTTAAGGGGCCGGGGTTGGAGGGAGGGGCAGAGTTCTACTTTCGGGCAGCGTGTCTTCCAGGCATGCTGCTTTTCCTCTTCTCTTTTTCTATTTCCTACTGACTTTGTAACAAAATTTTGTTAAAGCTGCAACCAAGCTGCCTGTTAGTTTTTAATTCTTCTCTTCAGACAATCTGATCTGAATTGAAGGAAGAGCCCACAGCACTGTTACCACCATAACAGGCAATACAAAAGGAAGGCTGATATGTGATAGCAATATGTGAGACAAGAAATATAGTACAAGGCAAAAGCTAAGTTCATTATATTCTGAAAAGATAATATGTATAGGAGGCATGATATATATTTTTAAAGTTATTATCAGGCATAAGAATTTCATAGACCTAAAGTTAAATTAAGGAAGTGCATGTTACCTTTACTTGTTCAACTAAAATTTTAACTTTGGTTGATGCAAGAAGCTACAAAAATGAATCCAAAAGTACACTTCTTTTTTTCTCATAACATTATTGAAGAAACTGGGAAGTATCACTTGAATTTTGCAGTTGAAGTACCATGTGTATAAGCAGTGTTAGTGTTAAGAGTAACAGATACGGGATGTTAAAAAACAGCACTGCTAGGAAGCAAAAGCTAAATATGACATTCATCAACATCAACTACATGGAGGTTTCTCCCTTATTAGAAAGTGGACCTCTTCTGTATCTTCATTTACATTATTCTAGCACACTAAGGGTCAAGAAGCATTAAGTACTGAAATTGAAGATGATAATAAGTAATTAAACTATGTAAGGTAAAGTTTTCATGGGTGTTTAACAATTAAGTTAACTCAGCTTTTAGTTTCATGTTCACCATATGAGTTGTTGCTATGAACCTAACCTGTGTTAGCTGCTTCACCTGACTGGTGACTAGGACAGGAAACTGTTTCTTGTGTTTGAATCTGAAGGCAAGAATTGGGCAAAGCACTGTTAGTGATAATTTATTAGCACCCTTCCACCAAGACAGAAGATTAATTGAGTCATTAAATAGCAACTTTGATACGCTCATTATTTGTAAGTTACCCGGTTAGTTGCAAATACTAAACTAAATTGAACAAAAATGATTTCTGCCCTTACGATGCTTATAGTTTTGTAGGAAAGATACCATGGTATGCTACATTCTACAAATGATATTCAGAGCACCCCAATATAACATGACACAAGTGTTACAGAAAAAGTCTAAAAGAAAAGAGTTTTCATCAAATAAAACTCATTGAATGTACAACAGGCCATGACATATATTTTCACTATTTTCTGCATTCTACATTTATTTTGAAAGTTTCTTTTAGAAATCTCTTTTTAAAATGTTTTGAAGTTGAGTTACAGTTTATCATTTTAAACTTTTAAAATGTATACTCATTGATCTTTCATAAAATCACAGTGATGTCCAATCTAATTATATTATGTCATTATCTAATTATAGAACATTTTTATCATCCCAAGAAAACCCATAATGATTAAATCATCATTATCAATTTCCCTCAGCCTCCAGCCCCTTGCAATCACTAATTTTCACTAATTTTCCTTGTGTCTCTATAAATTTATCTATTTTTCTAGATACTGATTTTTTTTAATCTTACAATGTGTGGTCTCTGCCTCTGGCTTCTTTCGCTTAACATCATTGTCTCAGCATTCATGGAAATTATAGCATTTACTAGTACTGGGTTCATTTTATGGCTGAATAATATTCCATTGTAAATATTAGATACATATTATTTATCCCTTCATCTGATGATGCACATCTGGGTTTTTTCCACCTTCCATTCATTGAAAATAATGTTGCTGTGAATATTTATGTACAAGTTTTTTTCAAAAAATATCTGAAATAACGTCTTTTTTATAATTTTATTGGTTCATTATAATTATACATCATAAGAAGATTCAAACTGATACATAAATACATGCACATATCATCTGAAGGAGGGAAATATGTAGAAGTTGTTGTGTAAGTACATATTTTCTCTTAGCCATACCTAAGATTAGAATTATAGGGTCAGAGAATTATTCTGTGTTCCCAAGGAATTGTCAAACTGTTCTCCACAGTGCTACATCATTTTATATGCCCATCAGTGATATGTTATGGATTGCGTTCTCCCACATCCTTGCCAATATTTTTTCCAATTTTTTTAAAAAAGTTGCCATCCTAGTGAGATAGCTCTATTTTGTAAAACACACTGACTCCATTTTGTAAAACCCATGCCATCTTAGGTTAAATGACTGAGCAAATGGAAAGTCCCCAGAAGAAAAAACAACCTATAGTTCTTGGAATGTGACCTCCAGGTAAATACCAATGTGACCTCTAGGCAAATACCAGACCTCCTGTTAATTATCCCAGATTACAGGGATAGATAACCCTTGTAACTGCCAGATTTAATGACTGTAATTGTTTTGATTGTAATTGTTTTGCTCAATTGTTTTCCCTCTTTCTCATGCTCAGCATATAGTTGACTTTGGTATATTTGCATATGTACATCCTGTGCATTAGGGTGTTTCCCTCTTCCCCCTTCCCATCTCCCTCATTTAGGTCATCTTCTTTACTCATCTGAGGTTTTCTCCATCTTTGTCTGGAGTCCCTCCTATGCCCTATTCTATCTAGCTTCTGCATATTAGGGAGAGCATCTGACTTTTCACTTTTTGTGACTGACTAATCTCACTAAGCATAATGTTCTCCAATTCCATCCATTTCCCTGCAAATGACATAATTTTGTTCTTCTTGATGGCTGCATAAAATTCCATTGTGTACATATCCCATAGTTTTGTGATCCATTCATCTGTTGATGGACACCTTGGCTGGTTCCATAGTTTGGCAATTGTGAATTGTGCAGCTGTAAACATAGATATGTATTCATTAGTCTGGTAATTTGGTTTGCATTCTTTTGGGTAGATACCTAGAAGTGGTATTGCTGGGTCATAAGGTAGGTTCATTCCCAGTCTTCTGAGGATCCTCCACACTGTTTTCCAAAGTGGTTGCACTAATTTGCAATCCCACCAATAGAGTATTAGAGTTCCTACTTCTCCACATCCTCACCAGCATTTATTGTTGTTTGTGTTTTTAATGATTGTCATTCTAATTGGGGTTAGGTAAAATCTCAGGTTAGTTTTGATTTGCATCTCTCTGATTGCTAATGATGTTGAACATTTTTTCACATACATTTATTGGTCACTTGTATTTCTTCTTTTGTGAAGTGCCTATTTAGTTCACTTGTCCATTTTTTTATTGTGTTGTTTGTGTTTTTAGTGGTGAGTTTCTTGAGTTCTCTGTATATTCTAGATGTTAGTCTTCTGTCAGAGAAGTAGCTGGCAAAAATCTTCTCCTATTCTGTTGGCTCTCTGTTGAGGGAATGGCCATTCTTCCAAAAGTGATCTACAGATTCAATGCAATACCCATTCAATTACCAAGTTCATTCTTCACAGACATAGAAAAATCAGTCCTTAAATTCATTTGGAACAGCAAAAAAACCCAGAATAGCCAAAGTAGTTCTCAGCAACAAGAACTATGCAGGAGGCATCACAATACCTGACTTCAAACTATACTACAGTGCCATAGTAATAAAAAACAGCATGGTATTGGCACAAAAGCAGACACATAGACCAATGGAGCAGAATAGAAGACTCAGAAACAAATCCACACACTTACAGCCAATTGATTTTTGACAAAGGAGCCAAAAACATACACTGGAAAAAAGATAGCCTCTTCAACAAATGGTGTTGGCAAAACTGGTTAACCACATGCAGAAAAATGGAAATAATTTAAGATGGATCAAAGACCTGGAAATTAGATCAGAGACCTTGCAGCTACTTGAAGGGGGCATAGGACCAACTCTTCAACACATAGGCACAGGCAAAAACTTCCCCAACAAGTCCCCAAAGACACAAGACATTAAATAGAGGATCAATATGTGGGATTGCATTAAACTGAAGAGCTTCTGCACAGCAAACGAAACACTGACTTTTAACTGAAGGTTTGATGTTGCATACTTAATGCACCCATACTCTTCCTCTTCAGTGTTTCTCCAAATACTTTTATGTGGTTATCAATGCATACTTAACCAGGAGAAGAGCAGAGATGTTAATTTTGAATTATCAATGATTTTAGTTATGAGTTTGTTTCATTTGGTTTTGTTTCCTTATGAGTAGTTTCCTGAAGGTTCTATTTATACAAGAGATCCACTTGGTACACACCAAGGAGGCAGTGTGTGTGTGTGTGTGTGTGTGTGCGTGCGTGTGAGTGTGTGTGTGTGTGTGAATATTGCTTAATGGCAATTAAATTCAAACTATGTATTGCTTATTTTGAATGGATTGGCTCTTTTCATACAGAAACAATAATAATAGACATTTTTATGAGGTAAAAAGACAACGTAAGAGTCTAGAGTTTAATCAAGATGTACACAACTTATTTCCATCTATAAAATCACCATTTTTAGAAGTTATATTATTTTAAAGCAATGACAAAAGCCAGATATTTTTGTAAAATAAATAATTCTTATTTAATGAATTAAAGATATATACTTAAGCCATACCATTTGAATTCTTGGAAACTTTAAAACTTAAGTAAATTTCTATTCTTCACACCCCAAGTGTATTTTTTCTCTTCTTTTCTTTTAACATGGTACTGGTGATTGAACCCAGGGGCATGCTACCTCTGAACTCAAGCCCTTTTTAAATTTGTTTTGTTTTGTTTTGTTTTGTTTTGTTTTGAAACAGGGTCTCACTAGGTTGCTGAGGGTCTAAATTGCTGAGGCTATTCTCCAACCTGTGATCCACCTGTCTCAGTCTCCAAAGTACTTGGATTACAGACCTGTGCCAACATGCCCGGCTTCCCCATGAGCATTTTTAATAAGCCATATAGTATGATTCTCAGCTTGGGCAAGGAAATAAAACATGAATATCTCTTTCTTGAGGACCTTTAGGTATATTATATCTAATTTAGAATCGGTTGGTTCCATGAAGACCTAAATCAGAGTGGGCGATAACTAATTTCCAACCAGAGAATCCAACTCAGTTTGTAACTTGAGTAGTTCATATTTGACAGTAGCAACATCTTTTAATATATGAAACATCTGGAAAATACTTTGTAAAGGGTAAAGAGTAAGACATCAGATTTTCCAAAAAATATTAGTGAGAAAAGGATATATACAAATATAACTAAACTTAAACTTATATTTGTTGATAAATTTATTTATTTATTTATTTATTTATTTATTTATTTATTTTTGCGGTACCAGGGATTGAACCAGGGGCATTCTACCTCTGTGCTACGCCCCCGCCCCTATTTTTTATACTTTATTTCAAAACCGGGTCTCACGAAGTTGTGGAGGGCCTCAATAGGTAGAGAGAGAGAGACAGGGAAAGAGAGAGAGAGAAAGAGAGAGAGCAAGAGCCGAGGCTGGCCGCAAACCCAGATCCTCCGGTCTCCGCCTCCCAAAGTACTGGGATTACAAGCGTGCGCCACCACGCCCGGCCTGATAAATTTATTAGTTACTATTTTCTCATATCTATTTTTACTCTTTGCATAAATTTATTACATATGAATTTTAATTAGTTTATACTTTCTGTTCTTTTTCTCCTATTATTTTAAAATCAGAATTGCCATTTCCCTAATATTACTATGAGTTGAAATGTGTAGCTATATTTTGTATTTTAAATTTTTCTATAAATTTCATCTGGTAAAGAATAAACATTCAACCTAGTTCATGTTGCAAAACAAAAGTTGGAGAAAGAAGTGCTACTCCTATGACATTTTTCATCATTTATTTTGTAAAAACAGTTTAGAATTAATAATTTTAACAGTTGTAACATGTTAAATATTACCAAGAGGTCTATTGAACAATTAATATAATACTTGATCCACATAATACATTGAAACTTTATAAATTATAAATATGCTGAATAGAGAATTCTTTTGCCAACATTTAATAAGTTAAACCAATGTTTTATTTTCTCTTGATTCCTCTAATCAGATATCTGTTTTCTACAAGTGTATTTACATGTTGCCCTTTAAGTCCACTCACAATGTTATTGCTCTTTAGCAGCAGTAATAAGTGCTAATTAAATTTAAACTATCTTAATCGTTATTACATTGTGATTGAAAAATGCTGTGTATGCAATTCAATCTTAATGTTTCTCAAATTAGGGAAATATTTGTCTCTGAGAGGTCATACTTTCATTCTTAGGAATTATTTTCCAATCAGATTTTAGCCATGTCTCTTTCATTCTTTTAAGGCAGTAAAAAGTCAGCATTTTTCTCATTTCTTGTTTTATGAGTCTAAATGTTATAAAATAACAATAGTCAGGTGACTCATAGTCACATTTTAAAATGTAAGGAAAGGAGAGCACCTTCACATGTAAAGGATCACACATTTGAATTCTGTACCAAAAATATGATAGAATGGGAATGTGGACACTTTGCTTAATGAGGACAGTTTCTAAAAATAGAATATCTGAAAATAATATGACTCATAGATGTTAGTAACAAAAAGAGAGGCTGGAATATTCCTTGTGATCCTTACATTCCACAAATATCCTGTACCTGCCCCCATTAAATTACTCAGTTGTGAAACTACTTCCACCTGCTTGTCCAAATTGACTTGCTATTCACCATCCTCTTCAGTCATCCATTTTTGTATGAATTTTAGCTTCATCTTCTATACCAATAGCTCACTTGATACCAAGAATTAGTGATAGCTTCTGTGTATATGATTCAATTGCAACATTTTCTGAGACTCTCCATCTTTAAATTTGCTTGAGTTCATGTTTCTCAGCCAAGTAGCTTCAATATGTCTTCCTATTTGCTAAACCAAATACAGGAAGTCATCTTCCCAACCTAATATGTCAGTAAGTCCTAGCTGGTGTAGCTCTTTCATGTATCTCAAATTAATCAGTGTCTCCGGCTGACCTGTCCTGGTTCAAGCCGCTGTCATCTGTAACTAGCTTCCAATGGCCTTCTTTTTTTTTTTTTTGCGGTACCGGGGATTGAACCCAGGGGTGTTTTACCTCCGATCTACACCCCCGGCCCTATTTTTTATACTTTATTTTGAAACCGGGTCTCACAAAGTTGCGGAGGGCCTCACTAAGTATCTGAGGCTGGCCGGGAACCCGGATCCTCCAGTCTCAGTCTCCCAAGTACTGGGATTACAAGCATGCGCCACCACGCCCGGCTTCCAATGGCCTTCTGACTGGCATCCCTGCTCCAACTCGCCTCCTCAAACACTTGCATATTCTGTATCTGGAGTGATATTTCTAAAAGGAATATTTAAGCCAATCCCCTCTTTAAATTATCGATGGCTTTTCATTTAACTCACAGTAAAGTTCACACTAAGCTGGATAGAATAAAGACTTTCCTTCCCTGACCTCTGCACAGTTCACCACTTCATGCCAAACAGCTCCTTTCATCATTCTAGATAGAGCGTTACCCTGAGTGACTTCAATACCTTCTCACTGTATGTAACACTGAGTTTTCCTTCACACGCTTCCTCTCATAGCATGTATGTTCTCCTTGCTTCACTTTATTGACATCTTTTGGTCTTAGCTGCTGAGATGTTTTTAGGTGATTCCCTGCATCAGATTTTGTGCTTTTTGAATTTGCCTGCACAATCTCTTCTGTTTTTTTTTGTATGATTTATATGCTCCTCCCTATTTTAACACTTGCCATCTACTATTGTTACAAGTCTTCTAATTCTTCCAATCATCTATAAGAAAGTAATGCAGAGCTATGCCTTCCATATAGTTTTACCCAAGCATTTAAATATTTTTAAAATATATATATATATTTTTGCGGTATCGGGGATTGAACCCAGGGGCGTTCTACCTCCGCGCTACACCCCTGGCCCTATTTTTTAATTTTATTTTGAAACCGGGTCTCACGAAGTTGCCGAGGGCCCCACTAAGTAGAGAGAGAGAGAGAGAGAGAGAGAGACAGGGAGAGAGAGAGAGAGAGAGAGAGAGAGAGAGCTGAGGCTGGCCGCAAACCCGGATCTCTGGTCTCCGCCTCCCAAAGTACTGGGATTACAAGCGTGCGCCACCACGCCCGGCCCCTTAAAATATATTTTAATGGGTAAATGAATGGTTAGATAGATGGATGTTTAGATGAACAAATTTAATACCTAATAAATATGTGTCGAAATAATGAGTAATGAAATTTATATAGCAATGATATAATAATGTATAATTTTCTTTAAAAATGTATTTTAAATCCATTGACCAACAAATTAATTTTATTATGATGTAAGTGATAATAATAATAATGAAACTGAGCATCAGAGGTTGTAATAAGTTGCATTCTTGAGCACTCTATGTATGCTAGATATTTTGCTAGACTTATTATGTGACTATCATGTATGACACTCATTAATTGCTGACTATTTTTGCAGCAGCAGCTTGGGGAAAATAGTAAAACAGGTTGTAGAAGCCTAGCTCTGATTTTTCTTTTATCACCAAAACTTTCTACTTATAGTTTTCTTTTTCCTTACATGTGCAAGGGAGACAATATTTGCTGACTTTCTAACAATGTAGTTGTGAGCAGTGAAATAAGATGTTAAAAATTATTTTAAATTATTAGACTACAGAAATTTATATAAGCCACTCCTTTTCTAAATTTTAATTTGCTTCTCTAATGCCAGAAAATAATGTTACCCTCATTCATATATAAAGTTCTCTATATCTGAACCTTTCATTCCAGCTAATCTGATCTACCTACTGCACCAGATTGTTGTGGACATCCTATACAAATTTAGTGTTATAGGGTGCATTTCTGCACTCTTTGTCCTGAAACAAACTGACAATTTAGCCCTGATAGTTCCCATTTTCTAACGTCTTTATCTTTATAGATGGTCTTAAGTGGCACTTGGATATATGTAAGTCATTCCAAATCATTTCTGGAACAGACTAGGAAGAAAATGAGCCAGAAATCGTGAAAGTAAAGTGCCAATAACAAGATATCTGGAAAGAAATGAGGATTGCCTCAGCTATCAGGATATACTAAAATTTTAACCATCACATTAGGATTCTAATAAGTCTATAGAGTGAATTATTTCAAAAGACATTTTCAACAGAGCAAAAATGGAAGAGTAAAGAAGTTGAAACTTTCTCCCCCCCAAAAAAAAATATACAAAAGCTCAAAAACTGTTTGAATTTTCTTTTGGGGGACTCTGAAAACTAACCCAGATCCTGCGGAAATCAAGAGAATATTTAATGGAAAAAAACAGATTAATGTTGGTAATAACAAGGAGCTTTATGGTGTTTGAACTTTGCTTGGTTCAACCCATACTTCTAATCTTAGTGGTGACAGCAAAGGAAACAAAGAAAACATCTTGTATTCCCACTACAGGAATCAGCATTGGTGTGAACAGAACAGACTTCATTCACAAAGAATTATTCTTTTCATCCATCTGGAACACTTACTCAAAGGGCTCACCTTCTTCTCTTATTACTTAGAACCCTCTCAGGGCTGAGGTGGCTACCCAGGGGTCATTTGAAGAAATATTTACAGGCAACTTTAATAGTCACTGTTGCTAAAAAACAGTTGAGGAAACAGTATAACTAACAGCTTGGGAAGAAAGGCTGGAAAGTGAGAATCTTTGAGAAAAAAAGGTATTGGGAATCTCATATTCCTAGTAATTCATATTCCTGGGAATCTAAAAAGTCATTCTTAAGCATAGGGCTATGCAAATGTTCAGGAAAAATCCTACAAAGGCCTTAATCTTTCACCTCAGGCTCTGTGCAAGTAGGATGTGAGTGCTAATGCAGAAAGGTAAACAGCCTGGTTAGTTGGAGCACATGCCCCAACACACACAGATGCTGCGATATTTTATTTGCTTGTAGACATATATAGAAATCTCTTTGCAATCACTAGCTGATTACTAGCATGTCAATAATGAGAATTAACTAGTCGGACATGACAAAGAATACAGACTTTACAATATTAATTCAGAAAGGTCACTAAATGGCTACTAGAATAAGCAGAAAGAACAGCAAACCTTAGATAAGGGAGGAAACATGAATTCCATAGTTGCCCCATTATAATATTCAAATGACCAGTTTTCAATGAGAACAACAAATATTAAATATGCAAACAAACAAGAAGATATGGCCCATTAACAGGGAAATATTAACTGATCCTGGCTAACTCTAGACTTTGGTTGTTGTAGACAGATACTTTAAATCCACTATTTTAAGTACCTCAAAAAGTTAAAGAAAATTATATCTAAAAAATAAAGGGAACAATGAAAACAAGTAGAGATTATTAATAAGCAGATAGAAAATGGTAAAAATGAATCAGATAGAAATTCTAGAGTTGAAAAATACATGTTCAAAGTACTGAAAGAAAGAAAATTGTCGACCAAAAAATAAAGCATTCTATGACAAACAAATCAGAGATTTTTTCATGAATAGACTTGTTCTACAAGAAATGTTAGCAAAACACATTCAGACTAAGATAATGGAAACTATATAATAACTTGTATCCACATAATGAAATTAAGAAAACTGGTAAATATAAATAATTGATAATATAATAGTTGGTATAAATGTATTTTTTGTTTGCACCTGCCTTTTATATCTTATTAAGTAACATAGCATGATAATAAAAATTCTGTGTTAATGAACACAATGTATAAATACATGATTTATAACAATAACAACAAATTTTCAGTTCTAGAGATTTATTGTGCAGTATGGTGCCTATATCTAATAGTATGTAATGTATTTCTTTTTTTTTTTTTTTGCGGTACCGGGGATTGAACCCAGGGGCATTCTACCTCTGCGCTACAGCCCCGGCCCTATTTTTTATACTTTATTTTGAAATCAGTTCTCACGAAGTTGCAGAGGGGCTCACTAAGTAGAAAGAGAGAGAGACAGGGAGAGAGAGAGAGAAAGAGAGAGAGAGAGTGAGCGAGCTGAGGCTGATCCAGTCTCCACCTCCCAAAGTACTGGGATTACAGGCGTGCGCTACCACGCCTGGCTGTATATAATGTATTATATACTTAAAAGTGACTAAGAGAGTAGATCTTAAATATTTTCACTCCAAAGGTGATAACTGTATGAAATTATGAAGTGATAGATATATTAATATTGTTTCTTTAATAATTTCACTATACGTATAAGTATAGATATATATGCAAATATTTAACCATTATTTTAATCATTTCACTATATATATAGATATTATGCATATATTTCAGAACATAACCTTGTATACCTTATACATACATATGTATATGCCTTCTTTTGATTTTTTAATTGTCTTAACCAGTACATAAAAACATAAAAAATATATATATTAGTGGGATAACATGTCATATTTTGATACATAAATATGTTGTATAATGATTAAACAAGTTTAAATATATCTCCTCAAACATTTATTATTTTTAATGTGAAATGATCCAAAATGCTTTTTTTTAGCTTTTTTGAAGTAAAATACCCTACTGTTATCTATAGTCACCAAACTGTGCAAGGGCTTCATGGAACTTCTTGCTTCTCTCTAACTGTAATATAGTATCCACTGATCAACATTGTCAGTTATTACTTAATAAAAGTAGAAAATAAAATAAAAAAGAATTAGAGTCCAGAAGTTAATTCACACATCTATAAGCAACTGTTTTGACCAGACCACTCATTGTGGAAAGAATAATCTTTTAAATAAATGGTACTGGGACAATTTAACATCCACAAGAAGAATGAGTTTGGACCCTTACCTCACATCACACACAAAACCTAACTCAAAATGGATAAGTGACCTAAAACTATAAAATCCTGAGAAAAAGACATCACAGATTTAATTTTTTCCATATTTGAATTAGGAAATATTTTCTTAAATATGATATAAAAATCAAAAGTAACAAAAGAAAAAAAATGTTAAACTGAACTTAATCAAAAGTAATTTTATACATCAATACCAAGAACTCAAAGAAGCCGGGTATGGTGGTGCCGTACCCTTGGACTCCCAGTACTTGGAAGGCTGACACAGGAGGATCACAGGTTTGAAGCCAGCCTCAGCAACTTAGTAAGACCCTATTTCCATTGTAGAGGTCTTTTTTATTCCTATGTATCTGATTGGTTTTGAAGTTATTGTGAATGGATTTTTTTCTGGATTTCTTTCTCAGTGGATTCATGGTTGGCGTATATGAAAGCTACTGATTTTTTTAGGTTGATCTTGTATCCTGCTACTTTGCTAAATTTGTTAATCAGCTCTAGTAGATTTTTGGTTGAGTTCTTTGGGTCTTCTAGATATAGTATCATATTATCTGCAAATAAAGATAATTTTAATTCTTCTTTTCCTATTTGAATTCCTTTGATATCCTTCTCTTATCTTATTGCTCTGACAAAATTTTCGAGGACTATATTGAAAAGGAGTGGTGATAGTGGGCATCCTTGTCTTGTTCCTGATTTTAAGGGGAATTCTGGCAATTTTCCTCCATTCAATATGATGTTGTCTTTGGGTTTCTTATATATTGACTTAATGATGTTGAGGTATGTCCCTTCTATTCCAATTTTCTGTAGAGTTCTTTGAAAACTATAGAACACTGAAGAAAGAAATCAAAGAATATCTTAGAAGATGGAAAGATCTCCCCTGCTCTTGGATAGGCAGAATAAATATTATCAAAATGGCTATTCTGCCAAAAATGATCTACAGAGTCAATGCAATCAAAATCAGTCATTAATTTCATATGGAAGCCGGGTGTGGTGGCGCATGCTTGTAATCCCAGTACTTTGGGAGGCGGAGACCGGAGGATCCGGGTTCGCAGCCAGCCTCAGCTCTTGCTCTCTCTCTCCCTCTCTCTCTCTCTCTCTCTTTCTCTCTCTCTCTCTCTCTCTCTCTCTCTCTCTACTTAGTGAGGCCCTCCACAACTTCGTGAGACCCGGTTTCAAAATAAAGCATAAAAAATAGGGCTGGGGGCGTAGCGCAGAGGTAAAACGCCCCTGCGTTCAATCCCCAGTACCGCAAAAAAAAAAAAAAAAATTCATATGGAGAAACAAAAGACCCAGAATAGCCAAAGCAATTCTCAGCAAAAAGAACCACGCAGGAGGCATCACAATCTCTGACTTCAAATTATACTATGGAGTTATAGTAATAAAATCAGCATGGTATTGGCACAGAAACAGACTCATAGACCAGTGGAACAGAATAGAATATACAGAAACAAGTCCACAAACTTAGAGCCAATTGATTTTCAACAAAGATGCCAAACACATATGTTGGAGAAAGGACAGTCCTTTCAACAAATGGTGCTGGGAAAACTGGATATCTACCTGTAGAAAAATGGAACTAAATCCTCTCACCCCACACAAGAGTCAACTCAAGATGGATCACAGACCTGGAAGTTAGACCAGAGACTGTGAAATTACTAGAGGAGGGCATAGGTTCAACACTCCAACATATAGGCACAGGTAGAAACTTCTTCAACAAGATCTTGGAAGCACAGTAAGTTAAAACAATAATTAATAAGTGGGATAGCATTAAACTAAAAAGCTTCTCATCAGAGGAAACCAAGAGCCTAAAGAGAAAGCCTATGGAATGGGAGAAGATCTTTGCAAGCTATCCCTCCGACAGAGGTCTAATATCTAGAATATACAAAGTCTTAAAAGACTTTACACTAAAAAAACAAATAATCCTATCAAGAAGTGGGCAACTGAAATGAATAGACACTTCACAAAAGAAGAGATACAAATGGCCAATAGATGCATGAAAAAATGTTCAACATCATTAGCAATCAGGGAGATGCAAATCAAAACTACTCTAAGATTTCATCTAACCCCAATTAGAATGGCAATCATTAAGAAGTCAAACAACAACAAATGTTGGTGAGGATGTGGGGAAATAGGGACTCTTCTACACTGTTGGTGGGATGGCAAACTAGTTCAACCACTATGGAGATCAGTGTGGATATTCCTCAGAAAACTGGGAATGGATCCACCATATGATCTGGCTATACTGCTACGGGGTATCATACCAAAGGGATCGAAACTAGAAAACTACAGTAATATATGCATACCCATGTTCATAGCAGCACAATTCACAGTGGCTAAATTATGGAGCCAACCTAGGTGTCCATCAGCAGATGAATAGATTACAAAATTATGGGAAATACACACAATGGAATTCTACTCAGCAATAAAGAAGACAAAATAACATCATTTACAAGAAAATGGAAGGACCTAGAAAACA
This sequence comes from Glis glis, assembly GCA_004027185.1. Classification (NCBI taxonomy): domain Eukaryota; kingdom Metazoa; phylum Chordata; class Mammalia; order Rodentia; family Gliridae; genus Glis; species Glis glis. The sequence continues at coordinate 1,962 of PVJS01011983.1, read as the reverse complement.
TTATGTTAAGTGAGATTAACCAATCGCAAAAAGAGAAGGGTCATATGTTTTCATTTATATACTCAACCTAGACCTAGGTAGTGGTGTGAACACAAAAGGGACTCTGGATGGTAGTGGAGAACTCTCAATGGAGCAAGGAAAGTGGTCTAAGGGAAGGGGAAGGGCAAGAAAGAAGTATGTCAATGGAATTACTATCATAAACAATGTGCACATATGAGAATATACCAATGTCATTCTTGGGACTCCATATGGGGTGGGGGAGGCAAGGGGGACACTAAGAGCTGTGTGCATGTATGTTAATATCAAACTGATATTCAATGTGATGTGAGACTACAATGCACAAATAAAAGCATGTTAAAAAAAAGACCCTATTTCCAAATATAAAACAATAAAATAGGGCTGGGATGTAGCCCAGAGGTAGCACACCCTTGGGTTCCATCCCCAATCCCACAAAAAAATTAAAAAAAACAACTAAAAGACAACCCATTGGATAGGAGATAATATTTTCAAAGAGTTTATCTGGTAAAGGTCTAGTATCCAGAATATATAGAGAACTTTCACAACAAAGCAATAAAATGATAAAAAAAACACAACTGAAAAATCAGGAAGTAGTTTGAATAAACAACTCAATAAGCTCATGAAAAGATGCTTATCAACATCAATCATTGGGGAAATGCAAGTGAGAACCCCACTAAGATATCATTTCATATTTACTAGTGTTGTAGGGGAGCCCCCAAGAGAGACCACTCAAAGCTTATGTCCAAATCAAAGAGTCAACGGCCACCGGCTGTCTCCTTCAAAAAGGAGGCAGCCCATTCAGCAGGTGGAAAGAGGTTATATAGCCCAAATCACAGAATTGCACTGGGGGTGGGAACTGGGGGAGGGCTAATTGACCAATGTGTGCATGTATACTTCTACCACCCTGAAACCCATCAAGATGTATGATTACAATGCACCGATAAAAAGAAAAAAAGACAGAAAGGTGTTTCAAATGCTTTCTCCACATTTCTCACAGGAAAAATAATTTGCTTATAAAAATATAATAAGTTTATTTGGATTACTTTTGTTTCCTTTCTTAATTCTGCTTTAGTTGCTCGGGGACTAATATAACCATAAGACATGCCCTAAAAGTGAGAAGCAAAAATCAAGAATCCAGTTATATTCCCTGGTCAACCTTCAGATAACTGAGGATTCTCTACTGTTAGCCATCTTTGGGAAGTGTTTGTCACTAAAAATTATCAAGCTTGGAGTGTTCTCCACTGAAGAGGACCTTCAAAATAAAGTGCTACACAAATTGTTAATATTTGTACTCCAACATATTGTTGGAAGGGTGCTTAAATGATAGCTTAGCAAAATCATGGGTTTCTTTCATATTTTCTGATCATGGACCATGAGTTTATTAAAAGCAAATCAACAGATTTTTTAATTAAATCTGACCTTTTCAAGATTCATGTGTTTATGCATCATTTTCTAATGTTCAAGGTTGGCTAGATCTGTCATGCCACATTACACTATATTTTAAGGAGTAAAAAAAAAAAAAAAAGGAGGCAATAAATTTTTCCCTATCAGCATAGGAAGCATCAGAGACTCAAAATATATCTGGCACCAGGCATGGTGGTGCACACCTGTAATTCCAGAACATGGGAGGCTGAAACAGGAGGAATGCATGTACAAGATCAGCCTCAGTAACTTAGTGAGACTCTCAGCATCTTAGTGAGACCTTGTTTCAAATAAAATTAAAGAAAAAGGGCTGAGGTTGTATCTCAGAGGTAGAACACCCTTGAGTTCAATTCCAGTAAAACACACACACACACACACACACACACACACACACACACACACAATTTGGTCCTTATAACTCATTCAATGAATTATTTTAGCTGGTTTGGCTATGGAAGCTTAAATATACCCTAGCACCATTGAGCCTGGGAAACCTGCTCAATCTTTTTATTACAGAGTGTA